>PVKY010002188.1:0-26924 GCA_004027775.1 Bradypus variegatus | reverse complement strand
GAGGAGGGTCTGACCCACTCCCTGGCCTGGTGAGGCCCCTGGGGATTGCCCCCGTCCACGCCTCTGCAGCAGTGCTTCTGGCAGGGGCTCCGCGTCCATGGGCTCAGCCGTGGTGGGCTTTCCAGCCGGCCTGCCCTCCAATCTCAGGACTGTCTCCACTTTGCTTGGTCTCCACTCAGCTCAGCCGAGTGAGTGGTTCTTTTTGTTGCCCATACGATTCTCCACACTTTGCTCTTGGTTCTCCTTTCTTCTCCCTTTTCCTTCTCCCTTTTCTATACCCTTCTCCTCGTGGCGCAGAGAGGGTCTGGTGTTCTCCCTGAGGTATCTGCCAAGGGAGCACCGCCACGCAGCCCTGGGCTGTTCGAACGGGCCTCACACCTCAGGCACCTGTTGGGAGAACCAGCCCCGACTTCCCACTCCTGAGGCCCCAGGACCACCCGGGGCGGAAGGGAATAGACCTTGGGTGGCGCTTCACAGAGCTGGGTTCACGTGTGGGGCAGCATGGAGTAGAAGGAGCGGCCCTGACATGTGAGTTGGAAGGCCTGGGGTCTGGGTTCAGCTCTTCCACTAACCTTGGGGGACATTGGGAACCTTCCCTCCCCTGAAGTTCCCCGTCAGTATACAACCAGGGATCAGAGATTGGGCAAATGGCCTCTTGGGTACGCTCAGCTCCTTTTGAATTACTTCCTTCCTCCCCTTCTCTGTAAACCCAAGCATTGAGCATCTCTGTGCTTCTTAAAAGGAAACAGTCTTTTGGGAGTGAATTCACTTCGGGGACCAGCGTGCCGTGGGGCTAGGGGGAGGGAAGGGGTTAGGGTGAAAGCCGCCTCTCCTTGGGTTTCCCCTCTGGCCCGCAGCTTGAGCTCATCATGTCTGAGAGCAAAAGGGAAGAGCCTTTCGGTGAAACTGGGCATTGCTACAGCTCAAGTACCTATATAAATGTGGTACAAAACATCAGGTAAAATGTATAATTTCAAAAGTGGGATGGTTAAACATATTTATTATAATATTTGACAGATAAAATTAATAAAATTAGTGTTTTTTTTTAAATAGCAAACTAACCACATCAAACACTCAACACTACATTTAAGTGAAGAAATCACAGAAGAAGGAAGCTAAAGTAATTGAAATTGAGCTTGTGAAACGTGAGGTTTGAACAGTGAGGGTCCGTGGTCTTGCTCTCAGTTTGTGGCTTATTTGTGAGCAGATTTCCCAGCTCTTTCTGACTACCTGAGACGTGAGGGCAGCCGTATGCTGACTCCTAGGATTTTCCTGTCTCCTTCATCCCCTTCTCTTGGTTAGGACCTGAGAGCCTATTTTCAGCAGAGGCTGCTCGCTTCCGTTCTATGGCGAGGGAGCTGGGTGCCTTTGTTTGTCCCTGTCTTCCTCGGTCCTACGCCTGGGATACCTGGTGGGGAAATAGCAGCATCAGTTCCAGCAGTGCCACGTTCATATTCGACTTGTTCTAGAAAGCCCTTGAACTAGAAGCAGGAATTGTTCTCGCAGTAGATGCTTGCTTTGTCATTTTCCCTGTTCCCCTATATATTTTTTTTAACTTTGTAGAGGCATAGAGGGAGCTTTCTACATGAGTGCTTAGAAGAGTTTTGTTTGAAATTTTAGTGGTGCATATAATTCTTTGGGGATGTGTCAAGATGCAAATGCTTCCGATTTCAGGTTTTTAATCCAACTGAGGTAACAGTCCTTCACCAGCAAAAATCATGCGGTATGCCAGGTTATAAAAACTGGCATCGCAGACATAGAGAAATAGTTTTTCTGCTTGGATATATGGCCGGGGTCTGCACCCTTCCCTGCAGTCCGGCCTTGTCTCATGACGTTTTGTTGCCATGTTCTTCAGAGAGTTGCAGTGTGCTCTCAGTAAGATACAAACCAGTTAGGGGCCACAGGGAAGTGGTAGCCTCCCCCCGGCCACCCACGGTGAAGGGAGGCTGGATTCCAGGCCAGGCTGTGTGTGGGGTTGGGGGAGATTGGACCTGAGCAATCTGGCTGTGCGTGTGGGGTGTGCCGTGGTCGGTGTGCAGGCCCAGGAGGGGGCGTGGGCTGTGTTTGGCTGTGTAGATCTCATCCAAGGCTTCCCCAGCTCTGCTCCATGGAGCCTCAGCCCCGGCCAGAGCCAGAAAGCCCAGTACCAGTCCCCTCTGCTTGTCCCCTCACCCCCTCAGATCAAAGACTCAGTGACAATGGACGCCGGGAGAGCCAACAAGGAGGTGGAAATCCTTCGAAAGCAGTGTAAGGCTCTGTGCCAGGAGCTGAAGGAAGCCCTCCAGGAGGCGGATGTGGCCAAGTGCCGGCGGGACTGGGCCTTCCAGGAGCGTGACAAGATCGTGGCAGAGCGCGACAGCATCCGGTAGGGCCGCCCCACCCGCTGGTGGGCGCTGATGGCGAGCAGCTGGGTGCCCAGTGCAGGTGGGCAGGCGGGGGTGGAGAGGGGGTGGTTGGGCTCCCTCTGTTCCCACTCTAGCCCTCTTCACAGCTTCTCCAGGGTGTGGTCCCTGATCGCGGCCAGAATGTGGGATTTGGGGACGTGGAAAGGTGGCATAGAGCCCAGACTCCACTATTGCCAGGGTCATCTGTGCTCACTTCCTCTCTGGAACAACCGAGGTGGTCCTGGGGTCCCCCAAGCCAGCATTCCTTTAGTAGAGACTTGCCAAGCTTGGCCTTGGCTCCTGGAGGAGGCTCAGGCCTGCAGAGCTAAGCAAGTGGCTGCATGGGGCTCTTGCCTAGTTGTGGGGTGGGGGATGGCTCTAGAAGGCCCTGCCTTTGCCAGCTGTGAGACATGTGGTGGGTTCTGCAGCACAGAGGCCCGCCAGGTGGGCTTCAGCGGCCTCACTGCAGAGGAGACCCCCACTGGGTCTTAAAGGGATGAGCGTGTGCAGGAGGGTGGAGGGTGTTCTTTAACCCTGGGCATGTTGAGGGTGAAACAGTGGGAAAAGGATGTTCGGAACCTGATGCCCGGTGACCTTAGGGGTGTCCCCGCTCTGGGCTCCTCCACATCCCCTCTGTCTCCTGACGGGCTTGGCCTGGGGGATCTCAGCCCCTCTCCTGAGCCTCCTTCTGTGCATCTGGGGGTGTCCCTGGCAGGCACACGGGCCCTGCTCACATGCCCCTCGCACTGACCTTGCCCGCTGTCCCCTCTCTGCCAGGACACTGTGTGACAACTTGAGGCGGGAGCGGGACCGGGCGGTGAGCGAGCTGGCCGAGGCCCTGCGCAGTCTGGACGACACCCGCAAACAGAAGAACGATATCAGCCGGGAACTCAAGGAGCTCAAGTATGTGTGGGTTGCCCCCAGGACAAGGGCGGGGACTTTTCCCAGTGTGCAGCCTGGATGCCTGGTCCCTTCTTTCTGCCTCGCTGTCTGTCCCGTAGGGCAGGTCTGAGTGCCATCTCGGTGTTGAGAGTTCACTAGAAAACCTTAGAGTGCTGCAGAAGGTGGCACCGGCCGCTCCGTCACTGTGGAGTGGTGCAGGCGCCGTGGGCAGAGGGATGCAGCAGGGACGCCTTGAAGCTCAAGGAGCAGCCCTGCCCCCAGGCCACCCGTCTGGGGACCTGTCAGCCCTGCATTCGCTCTGCAGATATTGGTTGAGGACAAACTGGGTGTGGGCCAGGCCCTGTGGAGGACACTGGGCCAACAGTGCTGAGCTAGCAGACAAAGTCCCTGCCCACATGGAGTTCAAAGGCCCTGGGAGGAGCTGGAACCTAGAATATGTAAATGAAGAAAAGAGTCACAACCATGAGTCAGTGTTTCCAAGGTGGTGTGACTCGTGCTCAGCCGTCCACTTGCCTGTGTTTTGAGGATGTCCAGTTAGAGGAAAATCTTTGGGGCATCAGGCAGTCTTACTTCAGTTCCAGCCCTGCTCCCAGGTGTGCCACAGAAGATTTTGTGGCCTTTAGCGGTGGTTGAAAATACGAAGATCAAAACTTAAATGTAGAAATTGGCAGAAGCCAGTACTCATCAATGTGATTGAGAACTTGAATTTGAGAAGCAGTGGCTTTCCATACATTGTTTAAAATTTTCTGATAGTATGGGGAAGTGGAGGTGAGAGCTGTTGTGTGAGTGTGAGTCTCCAAGCCTGCACACGCTCGAGCGATGCCTTTCAGGAAGGAGTGACAGCATCCCCTTCCTCCTCCATTCAATAAAATCTCCTAACATTTATTAACAAAACAAAACAAAACAAAACAAAAAACAGAACCTCCAGGGCTTGAATATTCTAAGGAAAATCTCCGGGGTTAGGAACCTAAGTGACAGACTCTCCCCTGGGGCCCACCCTGACTGTAGCAGGTGATGGTTTCAAATTAATTAAAACCTGGAACCTCTGGAACTTGAGCCTGGAAGGAGGTTTTACATTATAATTGAGCCAGAGATGCCTGGAACTTTTAAGAAACTTGCAGTCATTTGGCACGTTTGGATTGGCACCTGCTCTCTGCTAAGTTCTCTAATGTGTTATTCTGCTCCCAAGGAAGCCCCTAGTCTGTAGAAGCACAGATGTGCCACATCAAATGACAGCTGGGGCAAGTACTTACTGCATTTACTGTGTTAAATGCAGAGCATTGGCTGCAGGCTGTGGGACCCAGGTGGGAAGCACCCTTCACCTGGCCTGGGGAGGGGGCAGGCGGTGTCCCAGGAAGGCGGCAGTGAGCCCTGCCCCAGAGGCTGAGCAGCATTTGGAGACAGCTGGTGGCAGCACAGGCCAGGCAAGTTGGGGATGTGGGGTGGGCACACTTGAGCAGGAGAAAAAGCAGGTGACAAGTGTCCTAGAGCCAAAGGGGCATGTAGTTGGACCCTAGAAAGGTAATTTGGGCCCAGATCTTAGGAGGAAGGGCATTCCATGCCAGTCTTCGGGATCCTGAAAGGCTTCTGAACCTTTTGCCATTCTCTTAACAGGGCCTTCCGCACAGCTGAAGTTTTTAATTTTGATGAAGTCCTGTTTGTCTTCGCTTAGCCTAAGGCTGAAAGATTTTCTCCTATATGTGCTTTTCAGAGTTTTGTAGTTTCATATTTTACATTTAAATCCATGATTCATTTTGAGTTAACTTTCATATAAGGTTTGAGGTTTAGGTCATTGAGGTTCATTTTTTTGCCTATGGGTATCTTTTCCAGTGCTATTTGTTGAAAAGACCATTCTTCCTCCATTGCATTCGTTTAACCACTTGTCAAAAATTGGTTGGTAAAACCCAGAGGCAACAGCCTCTTTAAGATCAACTATCAGATCCAGCCCCCTTCCCCACACTGTCAACACCACCTTTCAATATGAACAAGTTAGGATGCTCACTACCTAGACACCCCTGAAGATGGAGAAAGAGAGTAAGTGAGAAGAAGGGTAGCAAGAAACAAGATAAGATTGAACAAAGGTCTATGAATACTGAAACTATATAATTATATACATATATTTTTGGATGCTGGTGTGTTGGAATGGCTGGAAGGAGGTAAATGACATGGTAGAACTATAGCCTATAGCATCCCTCGGGGTTTGCTCTATAGCTGCTCGTTGAATTGTGCCTTGAAGGTCTTTACCTAATACCTTGTATTGCATAATAAGGAAAGAACTGAAACTGGAACTGCAACCCATAATAATTTTTGAAATTACCTATATGACTGCTTGTTGAGTTGTATATCAAGAGAAGACACCCTTCTGTATATATGTTATATATATATATAAATATATTTTTATATATGTTATATTTTATAATAATGGAAATGGCTGAAGTTGTGGAACTATGACCCATGACTTGCTTTGAGATTTGTTTTCTACTTGTAAAATCATACCTTGAAAGTTATCACTGTTACGTATATATGTTAAAGTTCACAATAAAAAAAAAAATGAAAAATCAGTTGGGCCTGCTTGGGAGGGTCTGTTTCTAGGTTCTCTATTTTATTCCGTTGACCTCTGTGTCTGTCTCCCTCTGCCAGTCCACACAGCCTTAGTTAGCATAGCTGTATAGTAAGTCCTGAAATCAGGTGGTGCGTCCCCATTATATTCTTCATTTTCAGAATTGTTTTGGCTATTCTAGTTCCTTTGCCTTTCCATTAAAATTTTAGAATAGACTTGTCTATAGCTACAGAAAAAATCTTGCTGTGATTTTGATAGAAATTGAATTAAACTTACAGATCAATTTGGAGAGAATCTGAGTCTTTCTTAAAAAACAGTAACTGACCACCATGAAATCTCCCTGAGATTAAAGAAGCCATGACCTGACCCTCTAGATTTATTGGGGAGCAAGTATGGAGTAGGAGGGAGAAAGGAACCTCACTTAGCCTTCACAGGGGTTCACCTTGGTTTGGAGCTGGGAGGCAGGTTTATGCTTCACTCCTGGAGAGCTGTCTCCATGACCCTCTCTTCACAGGGAGCAGATGGAATCCCAGTTGGAAAAGGAGGCCCAATTCCGGCAGCTGATGGCCCACAGCTCCCATGACTCTGCCATTGACACGGATTCCATGGAGTGGGAAACAGAAGTGGTGGAGTTTGAAAGGGAGACTGTAAGCTGCCGCCAGTGTCTTTTCTCCCTGCTCTCCTTGGCATGCCTTTGGGCTGAGGAGGAGAGGATGGCCTCTCTCAGGGTTCCCCAGGCTCACCCCTTGTCCTCCCCGCGGGTGCAAATGCATCCTTTCCCTGTGGTGTCCAGGGTGTGGTGCAGCAGGTTGGTCCCATGTCATGTCACGTGGCAGATGCTGGCATGGTGCGTGGAAGGCAGAGGGATGAGCAGAGACCCAGGGGGAGATGCTGCGGGGACACGTGTCTGTCCGCAGGGGCTAAACAGGCAGAGGGCAGCAATGCTTAGGTTTCCAGCCCGGGGACCGTGTGCCTCCTCACGGGGAAGGGACAGTTCTCCATGATGACACGGGGTGGGGGGTGGGGGGTTAATAGCCAACCCTTGCTAAAGTGTGTTGCTGCTGTTACTGTTTTGACAGGAGGATGTTGATTTGAAGGCACTTGGGTTTGATATGGCAGAAGGTGTCAGTGAGCCCTATTTCCCGGGGGACTGTGGCATATTTGTCACCAAAGTAGACAAAGGAAGCGTTGCTGATGGCCGCTTAAGGTAAGAGTTGAGGGGAGTAGGCCTTTGCAGCCCAGTGCCAAGGACCCAGCTTCCAGCAGGCCCGGGGAGCAGCAAGTCAACAAACATATCCCAGGGCTAAGGGGGCTCCAAGGGAGCCTGTCCAAGGCCTGCAGGCTCTGCTGCTAATTTTATTCTTTCTGAAAATGTCCAGCCTCTCAGTTGCTTCTGAATCGGATTCCTCCCTGGCCATTGGGCTGCTGTGTCTTGCTTCTCTGGGTAGGAAAGGGCTCAGGTGTATGTGTGAGAGCGTAGGACAGGCATGCTCATTCCCTGCAATAGTAAGGACAATAGAAACGATTTTAATTCATTAATCTCTGTGGTCCCACGAGGCAGGTGCTGTTATCACCCCCTTTTAGAGATGAGGATGCTGGGGCACATAGTGGGGTAGGTCACACAGCTAGTTAGTGGTAGTAGAGCCAGAACCGGAGCCCAGCTCAGGTAGCCTGGCAATATAGTCTGCGCGTTTAACCACACCCTCCCGGAATCTGCCCGGTGAGGGGGTGCACCAACGTGTCCCAGCGGCGCTGGCCCGGCTTGGCTCATCTAGGGTCAACGACTGGCTGCTGAGGATCAACGACGTGGACCTCATCAACAAGGACAAGAAGCAGGCCGTCCGGGCGCTCCTCAACGGAGGCGGCGCCATCAACATGGTCGTGCGGCGGCGCAAGTCCCTGGGCGGGAAGGTGGTCACGCCGCTGCACATCAACCTCAGCGGGCACAAAGGTAGGGGGGCGGGCACCGTCGGCCGTATCCCCCTGTAGGTGTCTGGTCGCCGGGGCGCTCGGCGGGGCTGGACGGTGACCGCGGTCCGCCTTGTGCTTGCAGACAGCGGCGTCAGCCTGGAGAATGGGGTCTATGCCGCCGCCGTGCTGCCCGGGAGCCCGGCCGCCAAGGAAGGGTCCCTCGCGGTGGGAGATAGGATCGTAGCGGTAAGTCTCCCCGGGAGGGGATGGAACCAGGGTGACCTGCTGCAAATAGTCGAATTATAGCTGGAAAGTTCGAGAAAGATAATGAACCGTTTTTATGTTCCTCTTGTTCTTGGGCATCGCACCGTTTGAACATTTAAAATGATTTTTTTCCTGATGGTGAGTTTATCTTTATTCTAGAAACTTAGAAAATATGGAATGATATTTAGGGAGGAAGTAAACATCACTTGTATTGCTGTTACCTGTAGATAAGCTTTACTAACATTTTTATGAATTTCTCTGCAGCCTTTATTCTTTTACATGGGAGTATACATTTAGGAGAACTTTATTTCTTTTTTATAAATTGATATCATCTGTGTAATTTTCTGAATCTTTTACTAAACATTATATCCATGTTTCATTTTTTTATCACCAAAGTGTGACTTATTTACTGTATTTTCAAGCAATACAAAAGTTTTTGTATAAAGTAAAAAGCTCCTAGAGATAAATCCACCCCCTTCTGGTGGGTGTGTCTCCCAGACCTTAAGTACTTATACAAATCTGTGTGTGCATGTACAGCGTTCTGGTGTTCATTCATTTTTTTGAGTTCAGGAGCTCACACTATGTTATTTTACAATTTGCATTCTACATTGTGGATTTCTTTCCATATTGAGCCTTGTTATTTTTATCCATCTCACTGACATTCCGTTGTTTGAGTATGTGTAATTTAAATCACCCCCCTCGGTGGACAGATGTGTTGTTTTCTGTGTTTGCAGTTGCACACAGCCCTGCACTGAATGTCACCTGTGTGCACAAACACTTTTGGGACGCCTCATGCTATTGCTGAAGATTAAACTCTAGGAAGTGCTGGGAGGTCACTGATTCATGGGGCATGCATGTTTAATATTTTTAGCTAGCTCTCTACACTTGAAAATGCCATCTACTTTTTCATGGCACACAGAAAATTCCAGTTGTACAGGTGGCAGTGAAAATAACTCTTCCCCCATTTCCAGAGACTCTTCATCTACCAACACCCACCCAAGGACAACCGCTGTTAAGAATGTTTAGAACCTGTGTCGCTCCCACTTTGCTTTTTTAATCCAGATGGGATCATTACATGATCACGTGTTAATCTTGCTTTTTGAAATGTTTGAGGCAGCACATCTTGGAGGTTCTTGCACATTTGCATCTGAGGTCTGCCTTGGCCATTTCAGTAACTGCATGTTGTTCCTTAGTGGCAGCAGCACAAGCTATGGAACCAGTCCCTTCCTGATGGACATTAGGGCATTTTTCTCTAAATTAAAATTTATGTTGGTAACTCATATAAGATTTCCCACTTTAGCCATTTTTAAGTGTACAGCTCAATGGCATTAATGATATTCACATGTTTTGCTGCTACCACCACCGTCCATCACTCCAAACAGAAAACTGTGCAATGAACAACGACTCCCCATTCTCCCTCCTCCAGCCCCTGGAAACACATAATCTACTTTCTGCCTCTATGAATTTGCTTAATCTAGATATTTCATAAAAGTGGAATCAAACAATACTTGTCCCTTTGTGTCTGGCTTATTTTAGCCAACATGGTATCAAGGTTCATCCATGTTGTTGCCTGTAGCAGAACTTCAGTCCTTTTTCTGGCTGAATGATACTCCGTTGTATGGGTGTACCACATGTTGTTTATCCACACATCTGCTGATGGACACTTGTGTTGTTTCCGTCTTTTGGCTGTCGTGAATAACGCTGCTATTAACATTGGTGTACAAGTATCTGTTTGTGTCCCTATTTTCACTTCTTTGGGGTATATACCTAGGAGTGGAATTGTGGGGTCCTACAGTAATTTCATGTTTAAACTCTTCGAGGAATCTCTATATTGTTTCCCATGGTGGCTGCAGCATCTCGCATTCCTATCAGGGCACCTTTGCCTTTATGAGTGGGGCAGGAGTGGGCTCTGGTGTGTCCCGGGAAGCGCACCATGGGGTCAATTCCCGGCAGTATTACTGCAGGATCAGAGGCCCTGTGCATTTAAAGTTTGGTAGGATCCTTCCCCGTTGTGCTCCCCAAAGGGGACATTTTCAGTACCCCCTGCAATGTATGAGAGAGCTCATTGCTTCACCTCTTTTGCTGGCTTTTCACAAATGTTCTTATGAGCTGGCATTTAAAAGCATTTTCACATGACCACCATGAAAAATATTTAATCATGGAAAAGTTACAAAGAAAAAAAATAACCAAATCATTTTTCACTCCAAGAAAATCACCCTGAATATACTATTTTTTTAACTTCTGATTTTGAAATAGTTATAGATTCATAAGAAGTTGCCAAGATCATATAGGTCCCATGTACCCTTTACCCGTTCTCCTTGCAGAGGTTCTGCCTTAGAGAACTGTAATGTCGAGGCCAGGGGGTAGACACGGGTAGTGTGTATGTCTAATTCTGTGCCGTTCTGTCATGTGCTGATGTGTGTAACCACCACCGGAAGAAAGACATAGAACTGTCCCTTCCTCACAAGGTTCTCCCTCATGCGAATCCTGTATGTAACATCCAGTTCTCTCCTCCCAACCTTCCCTAAACATCGACAGCCACTAATCTGCTCTCCATCTTATAACTTTGCCATCCTGACAGTGGTGTACAACTGAAGCCATGCGATTTGTGCCCTTTGTGCCCTGTTGAGACTGGCTTCCTTCTCTCAGCAAAGGGCGCTTGAGAGCCATCCAAGTGTCTATATGTCAGCAGTCTGCTCCTTCTAGGAGCTGACTTGTATTTGGTGGGACGGATGTACCACGGTTGGTTTAACCATCCACATGTTGCCCATGTCCTTTTTCAAGGGCTGTGGACAGAGGTTCAGGGACAAGGGTTGCAAGGGTCTTTGTAAACAATGATTATGCTTCACTCCATAAGGTTCTCCAGCGTTTACCAAGTTCTTTCCAACCCAGTTTCCAATTTCCAGTCTCCTCAATCATCCCTTGGAGGCATGTATGTTTATCTTCCATGTTTTACGTGAAGGAGTGGGGCTTGGAAGTTCTGAGCCGTGTCCCGTCTCATGCAGTAGAAGTGGCAGGGACGAGATGACCCTCCAGGAGCCTTGGGGTTCTGGCGCCAGATGAACAAGCACCTTCCCTTAGAATGGTTTTAAGGGTGTGTGTCTCAGTGGCCTTAAGAGTCTTTGCCTGGGCTCCTTGTGTCTCACCGCCGAGGCGCTTGCTCTCCTTTGCTCACTCCAGAAGATGTGGCTCCTGGCAGAAGCAGGCCTGCTGTCCCTGGAAGCCCAGGGCCAGGACTGCTCTGCTGGTGGGCTTGATGGGCTCCCTGTTTGGCCCTAGATCAACGGCATTGCACTGGACAACAAGTCTCTGAACGAATGTGAATCCCTGCTGCGCAGCTGCCAGGACTCCCTGACGCTGTCTCTCCTGAAGGTGAGGCCCCCTCCCCCATGTCTGGCTCTGCTCACGTTGTTTGGGGGGTGGACGAAGCCTCAGCCCCATAGACCCCAGCTCCACTTCTCGGCATCCCTGGGAAATGTGATTTACAAAGTGTAGGGCACACGTGAGCCTGATTGTACCCTGGTTTAACAAACAAACAAAAAAACAGCTGTAAGGGAAATTTGGGGGACAGTTGGGTGCATTTGAACATGGAATGAATAATTAGATGATATATTTGAATATTGGACTGAATAATTAGATGATAGTGAATCAACTAATTTTCTTGTATATAATGGTTATCTTGTGGTTATAATAGGAGAATAGCCTTATTTTGGTGAGGTATGTGCTAAAGATGTTAGGGAGAAAATGTCGTATCTGCAACTTATTTTCAAATATTCTGCAATAAAGATATCATGGATAACAGGGAAAGATAATTTGGTGAAATGTTGAATCTCAGTGGTGGTTTATGGGTGCTCATTGTACTTTTCTTTTAATTTTTCTACATAGTTGGCAAGATTTATAATAGAAAGTTAGAAAAAATGGTTCATCTTTTTCATTAAGAGCTGTATTTTT
Source organism: Bradypus variegatus (assembly GCA_004027775.1). Lineage (NCBI taxonomy): Eukaryota > Metazoa > Chordata > Mammalia > Pilosa > Bradypodidae > Bradypus > Bradypus variegatus. The sequence continues at coordinate 14,951 of PVKY010002188.1, read as the reverse complement.
AATACTGCATTTTTACTTTTATGTTTAATAACTTTTAAAAAATGTGCAGGACGCTGGGTAGGTGAATTCAGAAAGTTCTCACGTTCAAGGGAACTCTGTGTGGCCCATGTGAGTTCAAAGTGGCCAGGACTTATGAGAACTGCAGGTGCGAGTCTCACCTGTGAGAGGGAGAGGGGTATGTGCACTCGCACGTGTGAGAGAGCAGGTGTGTATGTGCACGTGTACTTACGTGTGCCCGTCCGTGTGTGCGCCTGTGCGTGCCTCTCTGGGGGTGCGTATGGCCCGTTCTGATCACGGCTCGCCCTTTGGGGCTGGCTTTCAGTGACAGCACCAGGTCCTGCGGTCTCACCCCATCCCTCTCCCTCCTCTGCGTTAGGTGTTCCCTCAGAGCTCCTCCTGGAGTGGCCAGAACATCTCTGAAAACGTCAAGGACTCTGATAAGACATTGAGTTTCCGAGCCCAAGGCCCGGAGTTCCAGGCTCAAAGTAAACCGAACTTGATGCAGCACAACAACTCCACGCAGACAGACATCTTCTCCGTGGACAGGCTGGAGGACAGGAAAGAGCTAGGCCCTCCCGGAGGCAGCACCTCCTTCCTGCACAAGCCATTCCCTGGGGTCCCCTTCCAGGGCTCCCCCCAGGCCTGCCCCAGCACCCCCGAGCGCAGCCCAGGCTCCTTCCACTCGGACTTCTCTGGGGAGCGTGGCTACGGGCTGTTGGACGTGCGCGGCCGGCGTCCTCTGCTGCCCTTTGAGACTGAGGCGGGCCCTTGTGGGGTGGCTGAGGCCCCCCTGGATAAGGCAGAGCCCGAAGGCTCCAACAGTGGAGGGACCTGGCCCAAGGCTGTGCTCGGCTCTGTGGCAGAGCCCGAGAAGCTCTCCGTGTTCAAGAAGCCAAAGCAAAGAAAGTCCATCTTTGACCCGAACACGTTCAAACGCCCTCAAACGCCCCCTAAAGTTGACTACCTTCTCCCAGGCCCTGGGCCTGCTCACTCCCCCCAGGCCTCGAAGAGAGTAGGGCCCCTGACACCCCCAAAACCTCCCAAAAGGAGTGACTCCATTAAGTTCCAGCATAGACCAGAAACCAGCTCTGAGTCAGAGGCCACCCTGGTGGGCAGCTCCCCGTCCACCAGCCCCCTGACAGCCCTGCCCCCCGGCTTGGATCCCGGGGAACCCATGCACGCTTCGCCTCCTCGTAAGGCCAGGGTCCGCATCGCCTCCAGCTACTACCCTGAGGGCGACGGGGACTCGTCCTACCTGCCGGCCAAGAAGTCCTGTGACGAGGACCTAACCTCCCAGAAGGCGGACGAGCTGGGACAGAAGCGCCGCCGGCCAAAGTCTGCTCCCAGTTTTCGGCCCAAACTTGCTCCGGTGGTCATTCCTGCTCCGTTCCTGGAGGTAGAGCTCTGACTGGGGATGGGGGGCCTGGTGGGAGGCAGGTGGGGAGAGGAGTTGGCCCTGAGAGCCACTCCAGCTGTCCTGCCCCAGCTTCCCCAAGCTTGCATAGCCCTGGTTCTTTTGCCCAAGGGAAGGGCAGGGGCTGGCAGGGGGATGCCAGCAGGAAGCATCTGCTCTGGGAGATGTGAAAGTTCCCGGGAGGTTCAGGTCAGTGGGAATATGAAACCAAAAGAGGAGTGCTTTCTTGGGCATAGCTTTTGATGTGCTTATTCAAACAGCTTTTGAACTTCTACCTGAAAACCCACCTTGAAAGGTATAGGGAGACCTGGCATACCTGAAACTGATGACTGGGAGAGCTTGGTTGTCTTTGCATGTGTTGTAGTAGTTTCCAGAAGGGGAGATTGCTTCAGACTGGAGGCAGCATTCAGGAACTACTCCACACGGCTCCCGGTGGACAAGAAACTTGCAGAGTGCAAGCTGTGTTGAGTTATTGTGTGTTTGAAGCACATACTTGCTCTCACTGTTAACATATATAAGTCCTGTTTATTTGAAAGAACAGAGATTCCTCCTCTGTGTGTTTCTTCTTAGGTGTTTATAAAGGGAGCTCTTGCTCTCCTGGTACGTATGTGCAACGTGAATGTGCAGCGGCCTCTTGGTAGAGGCGGTGGAGCTCCAGGGAGCTAAGTCAGCTTTCACACGCACCCGCATGTTTCTCTGCTTCCAGCAGACACCTCTTGCCTTTGATTCCACAGGATCAGAAGTGTGTCCCGGCCAGCGGAGACCTCTCCCCAGAGCTCCAGGAGTGGTCCCCTTACTCGCCAGGCCCCTCCGGTCGGCGTGGCAACCCCCCGCTGTACCCCAGCAGGGCCTCTGTGGGTGAGTCGGTGAGGCAGGGGCGGGGGAAGAGGGTCGCAGTGGGCTCCCAGGGATGGGCAGCCTCAGGAGAGGACGGGGGCGTTTGTTTCTGGTCCGAAGAACTGGGTGTTGGTGCCCTGTCTGTGGTGATTGGTCTTGCACTGATGACATTAGTTTTTCAAAGCATATGGTCCCCATGGTGACCTGGGAAGTCGGAAGCATTAGAGAGGGTTCACCCGTTTTACAGGTGGAAGAAGGCAAGTAGCCCTTTGCTGGATGGCAGATTGGTGTCTAGAACTCTTAGGTCTTCCACGTCCTTTTCCCAAATTACTCTGCAGCTTCTTCTTGGCTTTTGGGGGCAGGGTCTTGGGGTGGGGCTGATGGGGTCCCCTGCGATGGTGGTTCTCACTCAGGCCCCTTCCAGGCACTGTCCCCCGGAGTGTGACGCCAAGCACCCCCGGGAGCTCCATCCTGAGGAACCCCGTCTACACTGTGCGGAGCCACCGGGTCGGCCCCTGCAGCTCCCCACCTGTCCCCAGGGAGACCGCCCCCCCAGGTTTGCACCCCAGGTATGCGAGCCTCTCCACACCTCAGGCTCCCCTGCTGTCCAAGCCTGCCCAGGCCTCTGCACCCAGAGCTTGTGGGCAGAGAAGCTTCCTCATCTAGCTGGGGTGGGGCTGCTTAGAGCAGCGCAGTAAGGTGGAGTTTGTGAAGCTGGTAACCTAAAGGTGGTGGCTGCCGCAGCACTGTGCTCAGACCCTCGTAAAGAGCCTGCTTTGTGCCCACAGTGTCCTTGTGAGCCAAATGCTGTTGACTCTTTTATAGATGAGGAAACAGCTTCATACAAGGGAACAGGTTGGGTCAAGGACACTCTTTTCTTCATTTGATCAGTTATTTGACATGTTGTCGAACACCTGCTAGGTGCCACGGACTGTGCTAGTTTCACAGGGATACAGCAAGGAACTAGAACAAGCTTCCTTCTCCTGTGGCACTTTGTGTTCACGTGTTGGGGAGGCAGGCAGAGTGAGATCTCTGGGGTTAGGGTTAAGGTTAGCAGGGCGTCCAGCTAGGCTGTGACTTGGAAGGGGATGGGGAGGGCCACACACTGCAGGGGATGCTGATGACTACAAGGCTGCAAGGCCAGCTGTGTGAGGACCTGGGGCCGAGCCTCAGGGAAGCAGAGCTGGAGGGGCCCCGGCGGGGTGGGGGTGCAGACGGTGGTTCAGGAGGGGGACCCAGGGCATAGGGGACAGATGCTGCAGAGCCTGCAGGCCATAGGAAAGAGTTGGGATTTTGTCCCGAGTTCAGTGGTGTCCACAGGAGCGAGGGCTCTAAGCAGGATCTAGTTGTCTTCCCATTACACAGCTAGAGAGAGCCATCCTGGGGATTGCTCGCAAGCCAGCCTGGTGCAGGCAAGACCCACGCTCAGCCCTCTGCTGACCTGGTCGTGCCCTCCCAAACAAGGCTCAGGGTCCCTTTGTGGCCCACATCCTCTGAGGGGCACATCTAACCTCCCAGGCCCACCCAAGTTTGAGAGCCCCTCTTCTTCCCTGTAGAAGTCCCTTCACAGTGAGCCAAATCTGGAAGCCTTGGCTAAAGTGGATTTGATCTGGGCAGCTCCATCTGTGTGGCCCCTTTTCCTGCTTGAAAGGCCTCCAGTGGATGCCACCTCTGCCTGGGAGAGATTTGCCCATGAGCGGCAGAGTCCTGGGGTACCTGGGCCGCTCCCGGGCCTGGCCTTCCTCCCTGAGCCCCTCACCCCTCCATTCTCTCCCAGCATCCAGCACCAAGGGCGTCTGAGCCTGGACCTGAGCCACCGAGTCTGCAGCGACGACCCTGAGACAAGAGCTTCTCACGGCTCCAACTCGCTGCCCTCCAGCGCCCGCCTCGGTAACTGCGCTGGCTGAGACCCCCACTGAAGCGGGGCCCCCACCCCGTCTTACCGCAGCTCTGCTTCCTTATCCGACGTCTCCCGATGGCCTGCCCCCACCCCATGTCTCCTCTGTCTGCCCCTTCTGGAGGCTGACTCGTGCCAGCTCGTTCCTGCACAGTGCTGATGGCTTTGTGGGGCCAGTCCTGCTTCTGCGGCTCTCAGAGATGCTTCCTTTTGCTTCTTCCCTGTCTATTCTGCTTCCTTGGTGATCCTACTGCTTCCCTCTGCAGTCCTTCCAGAGGACCCCCCTGGCTAGGGAGCCTTGCTCCCGGTCCCCAAGCTTGTTGGTCGTCTGGGGGACTTGGTGTTGCTCTTGGCTTGTGGAAAATATAACCCCATGTAGGGTCTCGCAGTTCCCTTACAGGCACCCCAAGTTTTTGGTGTTAGGGAGAGAAGACAGAGCAGCCGCTGCATGGCATGGGTTTCTGTCCCTGTCCCAGGGTTGGAAGTGAGACCTGTGTGTTCCCTGCAGTCTGCACCTCCTTGCCTCATTCACATGTACGGGGCTAAACGTCTGTTTTCTCAGTCTCTCCACATTTAGGCCCCCTGGGGGGAAAATAGCAAGGCCCAGCTCAGAGTTTTTGTCATAACTGCATCTTTCTGGACCACCAAAGTGGTAGTGAGGGCTGGTGTGTAATCACCAGGACTAAGGTCTTGTCTCCCTTGAATCACTAGGGTCTTCGAATAACTTGCAGTTTAAGGCTGAGCGCATTAAAATCCCATCAACGCCGCGATATCCCCGGTCTGTGGTGAGCTCTGATCGAGGTAAGTGCTTCTCAGCACCTCCCTCCCTGCTCTCCTGCTCTGTCACTTTATTCTCACTGTTGAGCCTCCGGGCACAGCTTACAGCTTCCAAGGCATGTCAGTCACCGAGTATGCACTGAGCCAGCCTGGCTTGGCGATGCAGGGATGGAGAAGCAGTGTGGAGCTCAGCATCCGAGTCCCAGACTGTGTGGTGCAGCACGCAGCTGGGCCGGGTCCCCCCCTTGGTTGCGGCAGCTGGAGACCTCAGAGGCAAGCCCATGGCCCACGTGCCCCTCGCTCTCTCTTGCAGGTTCACTGTCGCATTCCGAATGCAGCACTCCTCCTCAGTCACCCCTGAACATCGACACCCTGTCCTCTTGCAGCCAGTCCCAGGCCTTGGCCTCCACACTGCCTAGAATTGCTGTCAACCCTGCCTCCCTCGGGGAGTGGAGGAAGGACAGGTGAGCGTCACCTGGGCTCCAAGTCAGGCCCTGCTGGCGGGCAGTGTGTCCCGCAGTGGGCTGCAGAGGGGGCTTGTTGGTGCAAGCAGCAGGAGTTGGAGAGTTCGGTTTCCATTTGATCCCAGGACCAGGCCACCTGGGTTTGGGTCCCTGCGTCACTAGTATGTCCTACTGGGGCCTGGGATGCAGGAGCCATGGCCCAGCCTGACTCTGCCCCGAGGGGTGGGGCTCGTGTAGATGGTGAGGAGCAGGGGGCTCCTTCCACTGGGTGCTGCAGGAGTGGAGCGGACTCGTGGGAACCCGGTGGTGACTGTGAGGCTGCAGCCGCCGTTCCTGGCTTCCCAGGCCTGGCCGCTGCCCAGGCTCCGTTCAAGCACTGAATATTATCTTGTGAAATCCTCGCAGTAATCCCTGTGTGAGAGTGGTCATTGTCGTTAGCTGCGTGTTGCAGATGAGGAAACTGAGGCTGGAAAGTTGGAACGATCCGTCTGTGGTCACATGTTAGCGGTGGCTGGCCGAACCTCGGTGGGAGCCAGGAGTCATTTTTGCCTTCACTTTTTGGCTTCAGAACACAACTGCATCCCTTGGTCTTTTAAAAAAAAATTTTTTTTTAATCTTGTTATCATGAAATGTAATGCATAAAGGATAAAAAAAGGAACTTAAAGCCTGAATGTACAGCTTAGCCAGTTATCGGTTCAACCTTAAAAGCAGGCCAGCCTCTGTTTAGGTTTTGGGCTGCCTTCCAGTCTGCTGTCTGTCCAGGGCCTCCACCTCTGAGAGTCTGTACCTCCCTCCAGACACACTGCCCAGCACACACGCGCTCCTCAAGAGGGAGTTTGCTGGATCATGTTTACATCTAGAGCACAGGTCTTGTGAACATTTGATTCAACTTGAACTTGCCTTTATTTAATCACTCAAAAAAAGAACACAGCTACTCTCCAAGCAAGTCCAAAGAGCCGATGGCGCTTTGTGAGCCTTGAAGGTGACCCTTGCCGGGTAGGCCCTCCACCCAGAAAATCACGTACTTGTCTTCAAAGTTTGAAGTTGTTGAGCAACAAACCTGGTGAGTCTTAACCTGAGAGAGCCTTGTGGGGGAGCAGAGCTGCACCCAGACACCGTCGCCCAGCTCACGTGGGAAGGCCCGTGGCTTAAGCTCCTTGACTCCATCTCTGGTCATTGTGAGAACAAGACCGTCCCATGAAGCAAGCGAGTTCCTTAGAAGTAGGAGAGGGTTTTGTCACATGGCCATCCAGTCATCCCTTAGCTCCCTGTGGTGTATAGGGAGCCAGGAACTGCACTGGGGGAGAGACAAGGGCTGTGACTCCTGCCTGCAGGGTGCTTACATCTGTCAAAGACGTGCAGTTTAACACAAGTGACCAGAGTAGAGAACACTGCAGTTACGAAAAATACTGACCGCCCCCCTTGATTTTGAAATAGTTATCATATAACTACTCATTATAGAAAATTGGGAGAAGTAAAAAAGTAGAGAAAAGAGAAAAAACTATAATCTCATTAACTAGAGATTCAGTTACTGGTAACCTTCTGGGGCATGTGTGTCTGTGTATATTGTGCTTGTTCTGTTACTCATTTGTGATTATTTTAAATATGTAGTCACACCCCCTACTTACTATTATAAGCTGTTTGTCACATTATGAATTATACTTTATAAACCCCTTTAAAAAGCAGCCTGAAAAATTATTAAACAAGTTTTTGAAGAAATAGAAAATAATTTTAACCACTTACAAAAATGCACCTTTATTATCCTGAGAAAAATCACTTGTGCTCAGGATAAAAAATTAAAACCATTCAGAAGATATACAAGTAAAAATTGCCCCAGGTCCCCTCACCTAGAGGTACCCTTGTTAGCATTTTGGTGGAGTTTTTCCATAGAGTTCTTGTCATGCACAAATATACATATAAATACATGTACAATTTTTGTGTGAATGGAATGACGTTACATGGGCCTGCCTTCTCATGTCCCAGTGTGCCTCTACATCTTTCCCTAGCAGTCGATACTGATTTTTACGTCATAACAGTGCCACTGCATCTGTTGTACAGCTGCTCTTATAGTCTAGTTATCCTTTCCTTTTTTGAGAAAAATGAACTGGCTAGAAGTGAAAGTGAGGGGAGCATGTTACGTGAGGACCGAGGAGCCCAGGGTGGTGCCCTTCTCCTGCCCCACTGCGGGGCATCCTCAGGAGACCCTCGCTCTGGGCCTCCACACCCTCATCTCAGGCCGAGAGGATGAGGACACTGTTGGTTCCTGCACCTCGGAGTCGTCTGGCATCCTGATGTGTGCTGAGTCGCAGAGAGGGCTGTGGCTGTGGGCCTGGGATGGCCTGTCCCAGGGAGGCTGAGGGAAGCATTGCTACATGGGGGCATTTGGGAAGGTGGGCATGGTCTGGAGGGTGGGAGAAGAGAAAGGACAGTACTGAGAGAATCTTCATCTTGACTCTCCTGCAAGGGCTCGGCCACCAGCAGTGGGGACGCCCCAAGCCCGCTGAACTCTGGGCTGGCTTTGCCTCTGGTGGTTGGGTGCCTCTACCCGTGTGCTCTCAAGGGGAGTCCCAAGAGGCAGAGGCCAGGCTCACTCCCTGCCTCAGCCTTTGGCCCTGAGTCTGAGAGGAGGAAAAGCTGGGGTGTTCTCACCCTGTAGGAATGAGGTGCAGGGCCGAGTGACAATGTGTCCTGGGGCTTTTCTGTCATGTTCTGGCTTCTTCCTCTGAGTGTTCCTTCTCTCCTCTCTCCGCCTTTCACTCCTCCCAGATGTCCGTGCCACCCCAGCTGTCTAATGAGACTGTCTGTGGCTGCCGGGCCCCCATCCTCCTCGTGGAGGGGTCTGAGGTTGGCCTGACCCCAGGACCCCAGGCCTACCCCGTGCCCACGGGCATGGTGGGTGGCTCCCCAGGGAGCAGCGAGTGCATGGCCCTTTCATGGCTTCCATGCCATCCTGCCTCCCTTTTAACAGCTTGGGTTTGCAGCAGCTAAATTTCCATGATCAATTTGCATCACCCCAGGTAGCCAGTAAATATACAAACTGATATTTTATACTGTCTCTCCTTGAGGGAGTGTCATCCCAGAAGCCATCTTTTTCTCGGAGGGGGTCTTGAGACCCCACTAGGGTGTGTAAATTGTATGCTGCGTGAAGCAGCTTGTCTCACGTAACGAGAATCTGAGTTTCCTGCTCACCGTATCTGTGTGTGTCATTCACAGGAACCATTTTTTTGTGTCTCTGGGATTGGGTTCTTTGGTGTCCGTTGGTGCCATGTTCGTGTTGCATGAGTTTGCAGGAATGCATATCATTTGTCATAAAATGGTTTGGTTGGCCATGCCTCCATCCAGCTGTGTCACCCGGGGAGCAGCTGCGCCTGTGGCCACGTCTGCATAGCCTAGTTGCATGCCTGATTCCAGACTCTTCCTCAAACCTTTTTTGGATCCGAGTCCCAGAACCCACCGGCTCTTTTCCCAGGCCTTATGTGGAGGAGCCGCGCCACGTCAAGGTGCACAAGGGCTTGGAGCCTCTGGGGATCTCCATCGTGAGCGGCGAGAAGGGAGGGATCTACGTCTCTAAGGTGACAGGGGGAAGCATCGCTCACCAGGCCGGCCTCGAGTATGGAGATCAGTTACTTGAGGTGAGAGAGAGCTGCCTCCTGCATCGTGTTCATGGCCCCACCTCCCTTCTCCTCCTCCTCCCCTCTCCTCAGCCCTGCCCAGGTCCCAGGGCCTCCCCGTGTCCCCTTTCCCAGCCTCCCAGCCCCACTGCATGGCTGAGCTCGCCGCGGGTGTCTCCCCAGTTCAATGGCATAAACCTGCGGAGTGCCACGGAGCAGCAGGCCCGGCTCATCATCGGGCAGCAGTGTGACACCATCACCATCCTGGCCCAGTACAACCCCCACATGCACCAGCTCAGCAGCCACTCCCGGTCCAGGTGAGGCCAGGCACGTTCCCAGGCTGCCTGGGCTGCGGGGGAGAAGTGGGCAGGGCAAGTCAGCTGCCCACGGTGGGAGATCAAGGCTACCAGGTGTAAGTTCTGGGATCCTGCTCCTGGAAGAAGATTGCTAAGCAGCCCAGATTTTGGATAAGGAAAACATTTAAAGGGAGTGTAAACTGCTGGTTGGGGTCCTGCTGGGTAGCTGGGGGCCGAGGCCGGGGGGCAGGATTCTCAGGCAGGGGTTTGACAGTCAGTCTGTTTGCGAGCAGACGCCAACCCCTGCCTGTGTCTGCCTCCATGCTGTGGGTCATGGGGGGAAGACAGGGTCCCTGTAGAGGGCACACAGCAGGTCATGGACAAGCGGGGAAGAGGGGAAACCGGCGTTGCCTGCATGTGCCCAGCTACATGGGCCCAAGCTCTGAGGTGCCTGTGTCTTCTCAGGGCCTGGGGGTGAGGGGCTGCGTGGACCCTGTCCCTGCTCGCAGCCCAGACCTGTGGCAGCACTAGAGGGGATGAGGCTGTGGGCACAGCTGCCCCTTAGTCTTCCTGCCCCTCCCTGTTCCAGTTCTCACCTGGACCCTGCCAGCACCCACTCCGCTCTCCAGGGAAGCGGCACCGCCACCCCAGAGCACACCTCTGCCATTGACCCCCTGATGGAGCAGGACGAGGACGCTGGCACTTCCCTGTGCAAGCAGAGCACGCCCAGCTCCAGGTCAGCCAACTGGCGAGGGCCGTGAGCCTTCTTCCCTCTGTCTGTCCAGCAGCCCATGCGGCCAGGCAGGGTTGTCTCTGTGAGCCTGAGCACGTGCTCTGAGAGGGGTGTGGGGCGTGGGTGATGCACCCCCCAGCTGCTGGCCACACACCAGGTCTTCAGGGCTGGTAGGGGTGTGTGTCATGCCTACTCTTTTCCTTCCTTCCTTTCCTGTTCCCTTTCTTTTTTCTCTTGCTTTCCCATTGACTCCTTTGCTCCACCTCTCTTCTTTCCCTCTTCCTCCCTCTTCTCCTTTTCTCATTCACCCATTTATCAGCCCTGGGTTCTGGCCATCACCTGAGCACTTTCTCCCCCAGGGAGCTCCGGGTTTAGACAGCAGTGGACCCAGGTGTGTGTAATGCAGTTGAAAGGCCATGGGAGGGTGGCAGTGAGAGGTGAGAGTGAAGTTAGACGGTTCAGGCTGCAGAGCAGCTGGCCTCCCAAAGGCGGGTGGGGAGAGAATCCCTGTGGGGGGGCCGCGTGCTCCCGGCACCATGTGCTGTTCAGCCTGGCCGGAGGAGGCCGGAGGGGACGTGGAGAGCACACGCGGGCAGTGCAGCAGGGCGGCCGCTCCACGGGCCTGGAGGGAGCTGCTTCCCCGGGATGTTGGGGCCTTGGGGAAGCTTTGGGCCTCACCTGAGTGCAGTGAACTCTGCATTTCCAGCACCCGGACCTGTCACTTTGGATCTTAACCTGTAGCAAAATTTTAATTATGGGCTGGCTTCTCCCCTGGGGCTCCTTCATCAGTGTCCCTCGCTGCCCCTGTTTTCCTCCACTCAGGTTGTTGGCCAGCTTGTCTTGGGGTTCCTTCCCTGGTTTGCAGATTCCTTGGACCATCTCTTCCTGCTCCATAGAAGCTCTCAATAAACATTTGTGGAATGAATTATGTTCTGGGCAGTGAGACCAGCATTAATGTTTCTTAAGCAGAACAAAGTTTTAGGAGCCAAGTGCAGAGCAGGTGGGAGGGACACCGTTCTCAGAGTATGTGGTTGGCAGCTGTGGGCCAGAAAGCAGGGGCTTTGATTTTGACTGTTCCTGGTTGGCTTTGTCACCCTGGGCCCTCATTTCACCTCCACTGACCGCCGCCTCCTGCAGAACCAGAGCTAGTGACCAGAAAACCTGTCAGTCCCCTGAATGCTCCTTACGAGAGCCCGTGAGGCAGGCAGGAAATGATTTGGGGATTAGCTGCAGTTCTCTCTTTCCCATGCTGCCTTCCTCTCTGTGCACGATTGAGGAACTTCATTTTCCTTTCTGAAAGGATCATGGGAGATGCCAACAAGAAGACCTCAGAGCCGCGAGTCGTCCTTATCAAAAAGACCCAGCAGGAAATCGGGGTGCACTTATGTGGCGGGAACCTGCATGGGGTGTTTGTGGCCGAGGTAGAGGATGACAGTCCCGCCAGGGGTCCTGATGGCCTTGTGCCAGGGGACCTCCTCCTGGAGGTGAGTCCTTCGCTGCGGAGCAGGCCACGCCGTGCTCTATGCTGTACATGGGGATGGGGACGCAGACCCTCAGCTGGTGACTTTGTTAGGGTTTTTCTTTTTTTATGAAATTCTTTATAAACCCAGAATGCTGCACAGACCCCCTGGGTGGATCACTGGGAAGCCAGGCAGGCCCCTAGAGAACCTACCGGTAGAGCCCCTGACCTGGGTACTGAGATACTGGGGAAAGATGCTCTGTTCTTGTGGGGGGCTCATGTCCCCCACCTCACTGGGTCCCTTGTTTGATGGGAGAACCGGCTTATAGATATTTGCAGATACAAGGAGCATTAACAAGGTGAAGTGCCATAGTTTGAATACATCGTAACTGTAGGGAGGCTGGAACAGGTTTTTTTTTTTCCCCCCAAATTCAGTTTTATTGAGATATATTCACATACCATACAGTCATCCATGGTGTGCAATCAGCTGTTCACAGCACCATCCTATAGTTGTGCATTCATCACCCCAACCTATTTTTGAACATTTTCCTTATACCAGAAAGAATCAGAATAAGAATAAAAAGTAAAAGTAAAAAAAGAACACTCAAATCACTCCCCCATCCCACCCTATTTTCATCTAGTTTTTGTTCCCATTTTTCTACTCATCCATCCAAACACTGGATAAAGGGAATGTGATCCATAAGGTTTAGGACAGGGTTTTTCAGCCCTTCCGCCAGAGGGGAGGCAGGTAGATTCTCGGTTAGAGGGATGTCGATTCTCCGCCTTCCTCCACACTGGCCCCTCACGGCTTCCCAAGCCGCCCTCTGGCTTCTGCCCACCGCTGACCCCAGCCCCTCATCTCTGGTCAGTACGGCACGCTGGATGTCCGAAGCAAGACGCTGGAGGAGGTCTATGTGGAGATGCTGAAGCCCAAGGACGGCGTCCGCCTGAAGGTGCAGTACCGCCCCGAGGAGTTCAACAAGATCAAGGGCCTGCCCGGCGATGGCTTCTACATCAGGTGCAGGAGCCTGGGGATCCGGGCTGGGGGAGGGGCCTTCAGCGGGGGCTCTGTTCCCGGTAAAGGTCTCTGTGCTTCCTGCCTCCGAGGCGGGTGGGCCATGTGGCCACTACTTGATCATCTGCCAGCCCACGGTCTGCAAGCTCATGGCGAGGTGCTTGTGGCTTGGGAAAACCCTGGCCAGCTTCTTAGACCAGACTGACTTCCCTTTTTGGGGTTTAGGGCCTAGGGAGTTTGGAGGCCGCAGATCCGCATTTCCCTCTGGTCTGCCCTCCCCCGCTTTTCATCTTCCCCCATGGCAGTGTGTGTGAGCCTGTGATGCCTCAACCCTATGACATGCTGTGGATGTGTAGGGACAGGAGCAGGCATTTCCCTGGAGGGGTTCGTGGCTTCATGGTCCCTAAGATCTGAGACCCCCAAAAGAATGGCTATTGGTCACGGAGTACTATCTCTAAAGACGTAACTATAGTCCTTGCCTTCAGGAAGGAAGACAGACGAGAAGGACCCATTTAGAAGGGAATATTAGGACCTTGGTTCTTGGCAGGAAGTTCTTTATCCAGTGGGGATGAGCCACCCTTGTTCCTAGGGAAAGGCAAAATCTTGGTCCTGCTGTGTAAAATCATTGCTCCCTCCTTTGGGCTGCCGTGGCCAGAAAGTGAAGACGTGGCTCTGGGTCTTGGAATGGCTATTTTTGATCTAGGGAAAGCTCAGAGCAGGAGGTCATAGCCCGATCACTTTTCCTGCCTCACCCCACCCCACCCAGGGCCCTGTACGACCGGCTGGCAGAAGTGGAGCATGAGCTGAGCTTTAAGAAGGATGACATCCTCTACATCGATAACACCTTACCCCAGGGCACATTCGGCTACTGGATGGCCTGGCAGCTGGATGAGAATGGCCAGAAGATGCAGCGTGGGCAGATTCCCAGCAAATACGTGTATGTCTTCTCCAGCTCTAGGTTAGGGGGTCGGGCAGGGGCACAGTGGGCCGTCACCCAGGGAGCTGTCCCAGGGGTTGAAGGGCAGGGGCCTGGGCTACCGGGAGGACTAATCTGCTGCTCATTCCAACTTCTGGTCTGTATGGTTTGCCAAGACCACTTGTCAAAAGAATTGCTTCTGGCATAAGTCAAGGCATGCATTAACTTCAGATGCTTTGAAGCGAAGGCTCTCGTAGCAGTTCCTTTGACAGTGAACTGAATGGCCAAGGACACCATGGTAGAAATTTGCCTGCCTTAAGAGCTTGCCCCAACACTTGTGTTTGTGCCACCTCCTGTGGCAGTGGAACGAAGGGGTTGGGATCCTCAGTGGCGTGGGTGGGTGAAGGGCCCTGAAACCTGCAGGGGGTGCATTGGCAGGTGCCTGGGTTGTGGCCCTGGCTCCCGCTTGCCTCGCTGAACATCCTGGGTGGGGACATCGTCCCTCCGGCCTTTTCCAGCCCTGCTGTTCTCTCTGTGGCCACAGGATGGACCAAGAATTCTCCAGGAGGCTCAGCACGTCCGAAGTCAAAGATGAAAACAATGCCGCAAAGACGCTGTCGGCAGCTGCACGCAGGTCCTTCTTTCGAAGAAAACATAAGCACAAACGCAGTGGGTCCAAAGATGGGAAGGACCTCCTCGCCTTGGACACCTTTTCCAACGACCCCATTCCACTCTTTGAAGGCAAGTGGCTAAATTTGCTTTTCCAGTGGGCTCTCAGGATTAGGTTTGAGGTTTATAATTTAAGCCTTAAATTGGTGACTTAAACAAGACAGGTCTACTTTTCTGTCAAATGAAAGCGGTCTGGAGGTGGGCATCCAGGGTGTTATGGGGGCGCTGTGGTTTTCAGACTTTTGATCATTTTGCTTGCCTCCCCTGGCAATCTGGTGTTCTGGTTTGCTAAAGCTGCCGGAATGCAATAAATATACCAGAAATGGGTTGGCTTTTAACAATGGAGATTTATTAAGTTACAGGTTACAATTCTAAGGCCATGAAGGTGTTCAAATGAAGGCATCAACAAGAGGATTCCTTCTCTAAAAAGGCTGCTGGCATCCGGGGTTCCTCTGTCACACAGGAGGGCACATGGCAACATCTGCTGGCCCTTCTCTCCTGGGCTCTGGTTTCATTGGCTTTCTCTCTCAGCTCCTGTGGGTCCTTTTGTTCTCCTGGGGCATTTTCTCTCTAAGAGTCTGGGGGTCCTCTCTTAGCTGCTCTGGGGCAAACTGTGGATTTCGTCTCTTAGCTACTCTCCTGGTTCTGGTTTCAATGGCTTTCTCCAAAATGTCTCTCCATAATGTCTCTCTCTCTCTGCTGAGTTTCATCTGCCTTTTATCCTCTCATAAAGGACTCCAACAAGGGGATTAAGACACACCTTGAATGGGATGGATCACATCTCCATGGAAACAACCTTATTAAAATGTGTCCCACCCACAATAGGTCTCCCCCCACAAGAATGGACTATAAGAACATGGCTT
>PVKY010002187.1:0-26929 GCA_004027775.1 Bradypus variegatus | reverse complement strand
GAAGGTAGCCAGAGATTAAGAAATGAAAGTATCTACAGCTCTTCCTTTCTAATCGCCACCCTTCACCCTTACACACCTTGCAGTCTTCACCATATTTTCATACATGTCATTTGATCCTCCCCATATTTATCAGATATTATAGAAGAAGAAGAAGGAGAAGGAGGAAAAGAAGAAAAACAGGGGTGGGGGTGTAGAGGAGGAAAGAACAGGAGTTGAAGCTATTTGTCCAGCATCACTGAGGGACCTGGAACCAATATGTGAGCTTTATAAACCCCAGCCCAGGGCTCTTCACGCGAAACCCTCCTTCAAGACAATGCAATGAAGAGCTGCACTGGGAGCCGTCCAAGTTCAGAGCAAATGGAGAGGGTTCTAGAATCCAGAATGGTTGATGAAGCTTCTTGGAGGAGGCAGGATTTAAGTTGAACCTTAAGGGATGGAAGATATTTGGAAAGGACACCTTCCTGGGGCAGCAGGACAGCAAACGCTGGGAGAAAGCTAGACAACCCACGGGGTGCTCTTGTTCCTGCACCCAACACCTTTTCTTTCCATGAAGAGTAGCTCTCAGACACACAGCAAACCAGTCGGTGTGCAAGGCGCACTTCCAAGTGATCAGATTAGACAGTCTAAACTGTGTGCAAACACTGAGCGAACAGAACAGTGCATTCTAGACATGACGTGGGACCGCCCTGAAGGTGCATGTGCAGGTTGCTTGTTGCCCTGGACTCTGGCGTGGAGAAGTGCGTTTCCTCTGCATGTCAGCCCCCAGCAGCAGCCTGCCTAGAGATCTCAAAGGAAGATGGAGAAACACAACCTGCTTAGACAGTTGAGGCCCCCACGGGAGCACAGAATTGCCTAAAAGTACAAGGGCTCGTGAACATTTTACATCCCCTTTGGAAATCCCCCTAAACCCTCTGCCTCACTGGTTTCCTGGTACAAAATCTAATAAATCTGCACACTCGGCTTAACCTTAGTGCCAGGCCTCAGAGTGGAAGGATGACATGTGTTTTGTGTATCAGAGACCTGACAGAAAGATTATACAGCGTAGTGAAGCAATCTTTGGGGTTTTGGCAGGGGATGAAGGAGATAAATATGTGTCCAGGGGAGAAAAATGGAAGCTCATGGATTTGCTGGCTCCATGTCATTCAATCATTCAGCAAAAATGTATTAAATTTAGGTCAACAAACATTTATCAAGCACCTCCCGTGTGGCAGGTATTATGTTCTGTGCTGTGAGTGCAGAGGTGCAGGAGGCACATCATTTATCCTTGGAGCTTATGGAGAAGTCCACCAGATGAGACAGGCATATAGGAAACCATTTCAGTACATTGTGGTCAGTGCGAGGACGGGGTTTAGCAGAGAGCGGTAGTCGTGTGGAGAAAGGCTGCATAGCTCTCTCTGCCTGGAGTATCAGAAGGAGGCTTCTGAGAGAGGAGACATCTGTGATGAGCTTTGAGGGATGAGTCAGGTGAAACAGTGGAGAGCGCTCCAGGCAGAAGAAACACATGAGCAAGGGGACAGAGGGTGAAAGAGCCTGTTATGTGTGTGAGTTGGGGACACAGAAGGGGATGTGTACAAAAAGATTAGACAGAAACATCTGACATTACCGTAGTGGGAAAGGTTTGATAAGTGCAGTGAGGGACTGAAAGAAAAAGTATAGACAGTTTTATCAAGGAACTTGACATTTGGCCAAACTGATGTGGCAAACATGCATAAGGTTATAGCAATATAAGACCCCCTAAGAAACCAAGTCCACAAGTAAGTAGTAAAGTGTCAAAATGTGTTACGGATTTACCGTAATGGGTTTGTAAGAGGGAGAGGCACTGGCTTTGGGAAAGGAGCAAGAAGGCGGTGATGTCTGAGCATGGCCTTGAAGAATGGATAATGTATAGGCAGGCAGAAAAGAAGGAAATTATATGCAAGAGAACACCTTGATAAATACTCACTGATTCTGGTCATTTTAGAGTTGCTTAGGAAGTAAGGCCATAGAGTTAAAAAGATTTCAAAATTAAAAAAAAATAGATTCTTTGTGTATTCTTTGTGGGAGAAATCTCTGCTCTGGTAGGTCAAACTGGGAACGAGGCACAGGGACAGCCACTCATGGACTAATTTGTAGAATCATAAGAAAGAGACCTACAAACTGTGACCCATAACATTCTTTGAAATTTGCTCTCTAACTACTTGTTAAACCATACTCTGTCCTGTATATATGTTATATTTCACAATAAAAATGTATTTTAAAAAAAGAAAGCAAGGGTGGCTTAGCACTCAAAACTCAATCAGTGCAACTCATCATATTAACAAAAAAAGGAGAAAATCACATGAGCATCTTGATAGATACAGAAAAAAACATTCATGATAGATACAGAGAAACAAATTAAACACCATTCATGATTTTTTAAACAAATAGTTCATGGAAAACTAGAAAACAAGTAAACTTCCTAAATCTGATAAAGTCTAGCTACGAAAGACTTATAACAAACATCATAGCTAATGGTAAATTATTGAAAGCTTTCCCTAGAGATTGGGAAGGAGAGACAGATGCTTATTGTCCCTACTGTTAGGCAACACTGCACTGAAGGTCTGAGCTGGTACAAGGCAGGAAAAAGAAACAAAGACATAAGGATCAAAAAGGAAGAAATAAAAAGTAGATGATCCAAAAGAATCTAAGGCAGACTCTTAGATTTAGTAAACGAATTTAGCAGTGTCATGGATGTATGGTCAATAAACAAAAACTAACTGAATTGCTATAACAACAGAAACAAACAGAAAATGTAATTTTTTAATTACTATTTATAATGGCATCAAAAACAAAATCAACAACAAAGAACAAAAAAGAGAGAGACAGGATGGCCAGTGCTTCAGAAACTTCAATCCTCAACTGTATTCAAGAAGCTGCTTTTTTCAAGCAGTCAATTGGAATTCCCTATTCCAAGGGAGGGGCTATGAATATGATCTTGTTCAAAAAGAAATTATAAAAATCTGCAGCAAGAAACCTAATATATGCAGGTGGTTAAAGTACTTCTCCTGTGGCCTATTAAAGAGAACTACACCCAAAGTGACCTGAGACTTGATCATGGAAACCAGGCCAAGTTTTTCTAGGATAGATGCTAAACAAGTAAGATGCCAGGAAACCAAGTATAAATCAGGATAGTCCAGGCAACCCGGGACCCAGGGTCCAGTCGGGAAAACAGAAGCCAGCGAGGCCCTTCAACACAGGGAGTTTTATACAGAAAATGGGCTATGCAGGTGTCAGACTGCCGAGAAAGCAAAGTGGGTGCACTGCAGTAACAAGGCAATGGGGTGGGGAGACAAAGGCAAGGGTTGGGGTTACCGAAACCTGGAAGCTCAGAGGAGGGACCCTCAGAACGGGGGCTCCACCCTCTGTGGAGCGAGTGCCTCCCTGATGGTTGCGGCTGGCTCAGGAGCTCAGCGGAGGAAACCCATGGGGCAGGAGCAGAGCCTTCTTAGGAGCAGGCGCTGCCCGCTGGTGACGGCACCGTTATCAGACATGTTGAGGCTGGTTCTGGGGGCACTGAAAGAAGTCAAAGACAGGAGCCAACCGATGCTGCTTGGGTGATGTGCCATTACTCGGACAGCACTGGCCGAGCCAGTGAGCCAGCTGCCTTCCGGTCTTCTCCCAGTGCCCTTTGTTCTCAAAATCCAACGGGAAGACAGAGGGCAGAGGGGCAAAGTGGTGTGCAGTGTGCCCGCCCCAGACACACAGGTAGAGCACGGAGTGTGGGTTCACAACTGAGAGACATCGGCACAGTGATGGGCACAATTATTCTTCCTATACTTGCAGCAGCACGCTTGAGTGCTGTTGTAATTTTAAGGAGAGATTTTTCCTAAAAGACCCCAATCTGGTCACTGCAGAGGAAGGAAATAATGTTTATTGGTCATGATTAGAGCAAGAGTTTTACAAAACTCACTAATCACAATACTCCCATGGAACAGGTGTTGAGCCCATTTTACAGGTGAGGAAAGTGAGATTTGAAGTGGCTAAGGAGCTGGCTCAAGACCAAGTAGCCATTAAGAGGCAAAATCAAGACTAGAAACCAGGGCTGTGTGATCCCAGGGCCCAGCTCTTCTCATTGCGACATGGTCTCGCTACGGAGGAAGCTGCTTCTGCCCAGGGCTGAGACCCACCATCCTGCAGAGGGGCCATGTCTACCGGTTCTGGAGACGCTGGTCCAGAGGACCTCTGATGACCACTGGCTTCTTGAGGGCTCAGGCTCATAAGGGCTTCTACACTTTCTGTTCATGTCAAGCCAGACTCCAGCAACACCTAACGTGATTTGCTCTGGCCAGACCCTGGGCTCGCTCCCACGTGAAGGGGCCAGGACTTCTTCATTGCATGAGCTCGCCACCTCTTGGAGGAAGCGCCAAGCTGCAGCCACGTGTGGCTATGCTGTATTACACGGAGTGTGTTTGTGTCTGTGTGTGACAATCCGTGTTCTGTAAGCCTTACAAATTCAACCCTACTCAACAGGATGGCATTCTTGGTTAATAGGCCATTCAGCCAGAGTGCCAAAAATTGCAAAGGCAAGAGTTATTTTTTGGCTGAATCGAGTCTCCAGTCTTAGCTGAAGAAAAGCAAATTTTTCCTGTATTTTCTGGAAATGCTGACGCTGAGATGGGACCTCATTGAGGAATTCACCAAGACCCAAGGGAACTGAGAAGATAAATGCTACCAGGCGGCTAGAACTTGAGCAAAATTCAAAAACAATAGAATGTCAAGTTAAGATCATAGAAAGCCATCATGAGTGTGACAAGAAGCAAGGAAAACGACTTGGTCCAGAGACACATGGGGATGTGGATAATGGGTGATGGCACTACAAACACTGCTTTGAAAGAAAGCCCAAAGGGAAGGAGGCAGAGCTGGGCCCCCCGCCCAGGGACCCCAGCTCATCACCGAGGAAGCGGGAAATGCAGCCCGCGGTTTGGCAACCTGCCCTCTCCAAATGCCCCCTCTTTCCAGCCATCAGAGTGGTTTCCTGAGAGCTCGGGAGAGCCAGGTATGGGTTTCTCCTGTCATCTCAGTGCTCTCGCAGAGAGGGCTTTGGGGCCCTTTTGGAAAGTGAGTCGCTGGAGCCACACTCTGCCAGCGTGGCAGCTGCTACCACTTATGCCAGGAACATCTGGCCTGAAGATTGCAGTAGAAGTGACACTTGCCTACGGAGAAAAAATGTTGAAGTATACATTTTGGACATGAAAAAATCAGTAATGACATTTAATGTTTTCATAAAGCTGCTACACTGAACAGCAATCGTCAAAAGCCCAGGCACTGGTGCAACTGTAGACCACCGCCTGCCTGCCTGCAGGGTTGTGGGAGGGACCCTTACCCTAGCCCACAGCCCTGCCCGACACTGCGGTCTGTCCTCGGTAAGGACCCTCCCGACCAGATCTAACTCACAAAAATGGGGAGCAGGTAGCAAAATGTAAAGAGCACCCACCGGATGTTAGGAGAGCCAGCTCTGAGTTGCGGTTGTTCCTGGGTTAGTCATATTTTGGGGTTCAGATTTCTCATCTGTGCAATGGAGGTGTCAAGGATGATATGTTTAGGTTCCTCTAAGAGCTCAGACTCTGTGTTCCTTGGATAGAAGCAAGGCCACTATTTCTATGCCAATCCCGCAGGTTAAACAGTTTGCTTTCCAGACTCTGCCCTTAAAAATGCACATCCCCGTTGATGTGGAGATACTTGCAATCCCTCCAACCTCAGAATAAGAGAAGGTCAAACAGGGCCAGCCTGAGAGCCTGCGAGCCTGAGCCCCTGGGAAGGAGGCAACACCTGGGGAGAGAGGGGCCACAGCCGGGGGCACTGCACCAGCCTCCCCGGGCTGCGGTGTGCTCCCTGGGGCTGGGGGCCGGCCACATGGCTCCACTCAGGAACCGTCTGCATCTGATTTCAAAGAGGGGAGTCTAAGGAAAACGGAGCGCGCTTGCTGAAACTGGCATCCTTTTTGTTGGCAAAGAGTGTCGATTGACTACGATATAATGACCACACTAAGCTTGGCAGATATTTGGATCATTGAATAAGAACTATGACTCGAAAGGGATTAATCCTTTGCATAATTTTAACATGCTATCACATATTGCCAATGCCTTTTCAATTTAAAAACGTTACCTTTGCCAAAATTACACATGAGCAGTGCAACATTATTGTATAAATATCATCAATAATACACATTACTGAGTAAGTTCATGCCTCACCAAAGAGATCCTAGGTGCTCTTTCTTATTTTCTTTAACTAGGAGGTGGGAAGTGGAGACAGACACCATTACTCCCCAGGTAACACCAGGCTCAGCTGAATCTTATCCTCTACTCCGAAAGCAAGCTCCAGAGCCTGTGCTTTCTTACTGGGATGCTGTGCTCTACTCACCCTTCTCAGGGGAACTCTGCTCAGGCCCCTTAACCCCTGGCAGTCACGCTGTAGGGACAGAACCAGGTGCTCTCAGGCCAAGGCAGAAGCAGCAGCAGGTTTAGGGTTTGGGGGTCCAAAGGGCACCCATGGGTTCATGATGCCCTTTTTCTAAGCTTTCCTCTATGGGTCTTTGATTGATTGTGTACATGTAACGGCTTTTTCTCTCTGTTGAAAGTAAAGCCTGTGTTTATGGAAAAGGCTGGTGGGCTTTACAAACGTTGCTGCACACAGGAGTGTGGGCTGGGATCTTGTTAAAATGCAGGTGCTGACTCAGGATGCATGGGGCATGGCCTGGGGGTCTGCATTCCTGACAAGCTGCAGGTATTGCTGGTGCTGCGGCCCCAGAGCCGCATCGGGGTGGAGAGGGAATTGTCATGATGAGCATGGGCTCTGGGTGCAAACACACCTGGGTTTAACACTCCAGAATTACCCAGGTACGTGATTTTGGATGCATTTCTTAACATTTCTAAGCCCCTGTCTCCCCAGACCTGAAGTGAGCATAATAGTGATGCTGAAAGTCTTCTATTTACTGGAAGGTTTAGCAGAGACACCTTGGGACCTGCCAAGCTCTTTGGAGAGGAGAGCACCCCAAGGAGCTCCATGCCCTGGCTCTTGGTCCCCAAGGCTTCATTCTGGTTCCAGGACAAGGCTCCTGAGCTTTGAATAATATGGGGGTGACAGGGATGATGCCCCTCTTGGAGATGCTGCTGAACAGAGCTCTGCTTGCTCAATCGACCTGACCCCTTAGTTACAGCCAGATGTTGCTTTTATGGAAATCGCAGGTCCTTTTGGCTAAACTGGGAGCCCTATATACACCCAACATAAACACTTCCATATATGTGTGGGTGCACACACACGCACCCATTACCTTGGAGATACATATCATAGGTGATTAAAATCAGTAGTACTCATATAGAACACTTTAAACTATTTTTAAAATTAATAAAATGTACAGTGAGTTTTTATCCAAACAAAATAGGAAAGTTCTTTCAAAATAAAAGCATTAAAAAAATCATTGGAGAGAGCCAATGTCCTGACCCAAAGTAGCACAAGAATAAGAATCAGCTGTCGTATAGTTTCCACTCAGCTGTTCTGACGGCTTCTGGGTAGAGAATAACGAACAACTGTCAATCCTGGACCTATGGCAACATCTGGAATGCACAAGAGTGAATGGGCGAGCCGAGGACTGCATGTTTAGTTTCTAGCACCTTCCTTCTCCCTGCAGCTTCTGATAACCACTGTGGGTGGCAGTGGGGAAGCCTCGCCGGGTGACAGTTGAGGCCTCTTTTCTCTCCATTTATTCACAGCGAATGTGATCAGTTTCTGAGGTTTGGAGCGTGGTGTTGCTCAGTGACTGGCCCTGGGCCCTCTCTTCCCTTGGGAGCTCTCCTGCGAGAATGCCTCTTTCTCCAGGGACCCACTCAGGGTGGCTCATGAGAAACCCCACATGCAGGCAGCACAGGGAGCCCCATCTGTAAAGTGACTGGAGCGAAACCCAAGCATCCTGTCCCCAAATAACTCATCTTTTACTAGTTGGCAGAGAAGCCTTCAAGTTTTGGAGCTGAGAAGGCTTTTGAAGATTACCAGGTTCAGCCTCCTTCTCTTACAGTTGAAGAACATGAGCTGACATCTACCCATGTGCACACATTGCGTTAATGAAGGTCCATTTCAGGGATCTGGATAACTTTCCAATCCCGATTCTCCTTAGCAAGACCTGGAGACCCCTGCCCAGAGTCACACTTTACCAGTGTTTCTCAGTCTGGGTGTGCTCTAAAGACCAAGGCATCTGAGTAAAGCACCCTCTTAAACCATTAACATGTCAATTGTCACTTATGGCCCCAGCGGGAATTGGCTGACTGACAGCTGCTAGAGCTGGGAAGTGCCTGAGCTCCTGAGCTGAGCTGGGGGTTTGCCCTGCCCTCCTTCCTTAGTGCCTGGTCCTGGTCCCAGGTTCTTACAGGGGGGCTATGCAGGGGGCGGGGTGTCCTGCCGGGCACTTCACACTCCTAGACACTTTGCCTCCTGAGCAGAACCTAGGCACTGAGGACAAGCTCAGCTGCCATTCACGTGGGCTCAATGACCTTTGGCAGCTCCCTTGGGCTTTTTCTCAGAAAACTGAGGAAAAAAACAACCTCTCATGGGCCACAGTACGTGGCTTATCCATCTTTAGATAAATCTTCTGAAAGGTTTGATACAGACTGAATTTTTGGCAAACCAAGTCATGATTCCAGAAATTCTTTACCTGGAATCTATTCCAGATAATATTACCTTTGTTTTAAGTTTTCTCCCCATTTCTTTATTGTCAACATGAGAAATGCAAACAAATGCCTACATATCCTGAAAGAACTAATCCATTAGTCATTTTGAAATGAAAAATCATATGCTAACGTATTTTCCCTTTTTAGTATTTTGGATTTGCTCAAAGTATTGCAGCAAATGCTTTTCTTTACGGAGGAAGAATCTCAGGTAAGGCATGATCAGAAAATTGATTTGCCTGGAGTTACTCAGAAGAGAGAGAGGCATGGTGGGAGCTGGGATACTTGAATCAACTTCCAGCATGGAGCCTGGAGGCAGGTGGCTGCCCCTGGAGGTTGGCTATAATAAGGGACTGTGGTTTCCTGCCCCGTGTAGACATTCCACCGCATTGTGACTCAGATCCACAAATACCGCTCCTACCTCTCCCGAGTCAAACTTTGTAGAAATCAGAGAAACAAGGGTTCCTCTAGCAGAGGGGCTGGTGCCCTCGCAGCTTGCCAGTCACTCTGGATTTGCCCCCTTGAACATTGTCAGTTCCATTCCCTCACTGATCACACACGTGCACACACACACACACACACACACACTCACACACACAAACACGCACACACACTCACACACATGCGCGCGTGCACACACACACACACATGCACACACACACACACACACTCAGAACTGGTGCTTGAGTTTAACTCACAGCTGGTGGAGAAACACCACAGAGTAGGCCTGCGTCAGGGCAGCAGCTCCTCCCCCGCTTGGGCCCCCACCTTAAGGACCCAGCACCTCTTCAGGGTGACAGTCTGAACTCAAGGAGCTCTCGTGCTGTAAACGCTGAAGAGGGAGAGTCGCCGGTGCCCCTTCCACTGAGTGATAATGCCACTCATGCACCGAGGTGAGGCACTAAGTGGTGTGACATCACTTAGGGAGGGCTGGTGGCCTTAACCAACCTTGGTTGGCCTTAATTCTTCAGAATGTCTAAGTCAGGTCCCTGCCCTTTCCACCACTCCTTGCAAGCCCCAGATGATGATCTGGGAGACCCTACTTCTTACTGGAGCAAAGGGAGTGATGGGTGGCAGGAGAGCACATTCCTCTAACAGCTGGAGCAGGACCGAGATTCTGTCTCTCCTCCTGGTCCCTAGCTTGTTTTCTCTGTGCATGTTCTCAAGCCTTTAATCCAAGGGGAGGTGTTGAATTAACAGTCTGTCCTGGAGAGCCTCAGGATGAAAAATGACATTTGGTCCATGCAGTGCGACTGAAGCAATCTCAACTTCCTTCCTTAGCAGAAATCGCTCACTTGCAGCTCCTAACTTCCCAGTGTGCTTGGAAGGCGCACTGTAGGGAAGGTGGGTAAAGGCACATGGCAGCAACTCACTGAAGCCCCCGAGTGTCTCTCTCTGAAGGCGTCTTGGTTCTCTAGGTAGAAGAGAGAGCAAGGAGCAGGTGACTAGGTATATTTTAGGATCATCCTCCTTCCACCTGGAAGGCTAGAAGGACTGGAGGTGTGATGACAGGAGCACAGAGGGTCCAGATAGGAAGTTCCACACAGGAATCAGAGGGATGGTAGGGGACAGCAAGGGACCTGGAACCCAATGGCCTGGGAAGAAGAAGGGGGGAGGCAGCATCAGATGTTTCAGGGAAACTAGTTCACAAAAACTGACTCCCTCTCTATTCCTCGGCCTCTCCAGAAAGCCAAGAACCTGGGATCCTTGGTGGGGGCGTGCCAGGACCGTGTGTGAGCCGGGAGAGAGCGCCTCCCCCATACGCTTAAACCGCGCTGGGAGAATGCAGAGTTTCAGGGATCTTTGCGCATGCCTTTTCCCAGGGCCAGAAGCTAATGGCAGTAGAGAGCTGACAAGGGTTTGGGGTTACTGGAAGGGGGGAAAGGCTGTCACAAAAATATAAAGAGCAAGAACGTCTGGTTTAGACGGAAACTACTCATCTGTTCTTTGGAAGGGGAAAAGTGCGTCTAATTTTAAACGAGTAACGGCGAATTTCGTAACTGAGAAAAGAAAAATTAAAGGAAAAAAAAAGACACTCAGGTAAAATTAAATAGGGGTAGCAGGATTGGAGACTTTTTTGGGGGAAAGAGCCCCGGGAGCCGCACGGCCTGGTCAGCAGGTGGCGCGTTTTCGTTAGTGTTGCTTCCCCGAGCGGCTCAGATGCAAACTTCGCAGCAAGACCTGCTCGAGTCTCCTCGCCGGAAATCGCTGCGCAGATAATAGCCCTGCGGCGTCTGGAAATGTCTAATTACCGCGAGCGCTCCTTCCTTCCGCGCCTCCCGCCGCCGACACTGCCCCGCGGGGACGTGACGCCGCGGGTGCCCGAAGGCGACTTGATTCGCAGGGCTTCACCTTAACGACACACAAGTCAGTTAAAATAACTTTTCTTCATCACCCTTAGTTTGAGTAAACATTGCGTCGTTTCTAATACAGCTATTGTCACCTTGGATTAGCGTTCAGTAATCTTAGAACATAGATCTATCATGTGTGGAGTAATCTGGAAACTCACATTTGTTCAAAAAGTAAAAACCCACCACGCCGTTTACCCAGTTCCCATTTGATGTCCACAACCCACAGCGTTAGCATCAGTCCAGCTCAGCGATCCCAGCGCGCCGAGATTTCATCCGCTTCAAGTGCTTCATAAATACTCTTCTTGCAAACCACGGGTAGATGCCGTGCAGTGTGTGTGGCTACGTTTATTAAGGTGGCAAATAGTTACAAGGCACTTCTGGGCTCCTAAAGATCTTAGGAAACGGGAACTTTCCCTTTCCGTTTTGAGACTGTAACGTGCCTGGCGCTGTCCCTATAAATGCCCGCGCGCGTGTTCCCCTGGCAGCCTGTCTCCCCGGGATCCTGGCGCTCCCGGCAGCTGTCAGAGCCAGTTCCCTGCGCACAGGTGTGCGGAAGTCTTGCCACCGACCGCCCGTGCCTAAGAACTTGCCCCCAAAGCTGTTTTTTGACCTGATTGACTTGATCGACCGTTGCAGGGGAACTATTGAGCCAAAACAACCCATCATCTAAACGAATACAGATGGCCAACTAAATCTCGCGGTTGTTCGCGAGCTCTGTCCAGGCCCAAGGGGGGCTGGGGGCTGGGGGCTGGCTAGCGGACCCCCTGGTGGTTCGCAGAGTATTTCAGGGAAGCTTGCGTTGCAAGCAAACATTCGCGTATGCTAAGTAAATTCTATTTCTAAGAAAAAGAATGAGGTCATTTGTGTTTGGTTGAGGCGTGAGGGTTTCATTTTTTATCCCAAACACCCTAAAGCAATGGGCCACGTTGTGGTTAATTTTCTGGAAGCCGCTCAAGCTTCTCTCCGGAGACAGGCTGGGGCACTTTCTTTCCCAGTGAGTGGGAGTCTGGAGGGGCTGCGGTTGGGGCCGGGAGGCTAGCAGAGGCCATCACCATCCCGAGCGTGCCCAGGAAAAAGCGCGGGCGAGGGCTACCTTGGGGACTGGGGGCCACGCGGTCAACGACCCGGTGGCTCGGTGCCGCCGGGCGATCGCGCCCCGCGGGACAGGACCCGGACAGGCGGAGCGCGGGACCCGGACCTGGAGACCCGGTGTCTGCTGTGGGGGCCCCTCCCCACGGCTGCTGGGTCTCCAGCCACGTACGGGACCCCCCCCCCCCCGGCGCCCGCAGCTGGGCCGCAGGGAATGGGCGCGCGAGCCCGGAGCAGCGGCGGGTGGCGCGGGTTTCCCGGGCTGCAGTCGCGGGTGCGGAGGTCGCTGGGACGCCCAGGAAGGGCCTCGGGTCCGGCCAGAGCAGCTCCCCCTGCTTCGCTGGGCTCTGGGCTGGCAGGATGGTCGGGTCCCAGGTGCCGCGGGAGTTCATGAAATTCGAAAGGCGACCTCTTGGAGATTCCTTACGCAACCTGACTTCCGTAAAGAAGTGCCCTCCCAGCTCTCAGGTGTCCTTGGTTCTGTCCTCCAGCCACCCAAGCCGCCGTGGGCCGCTGCGCTGCGACTTGGGCCGTGCTTAATCTGACCAATTTCTCCTAAATAGATGGGGGAGGGGTATGCCACCAATTGTCACCGCCACCCCCACCCTCTACACAGAGCTGCAGAGGGGTCCTGCCTGCCCCGGCTAGAGAGAACCAAGCCCCTAGTGCGCCTCCTACGCAGATCGAGGCCAAGATTTGGAGGTCGCCCCCGTGAGAGGTGGGAGCCGGATAGAGGACTCTCCAGCTCCCAGAAAATCTCGAATTTCGTTATCGCGGCTTTCTGGGGAGAAGCGTGGCTGAAGCCAGGCGTCTGAATCAGACAGGCCCTGAGATGCCCACGGCCTCGCCCGGGATGCTGAAGAGCTCCAGGCCAGGCAGCCGCGACTCCTCTGGGAACACAGCCTCTAACCCTGGGTAGTGGCCAACCTTGCCCCTCCACCCTGCCCCCACGCACTCTACATTCCAGGATTTGGCCGAGTCAGGAGCCATCTTCAAGATAACTTGGCAAAAGGGGACATTAAACAATGCGGTTGCATGTTCCTCTCTTTAGGATCTAGAACACTTTCTTACCAAGAGTTCTTTAGGGAGTCTACTACTTGGTGTTTTCTGGAAGTCCTGAAGCCAAAGAACCCTGTTGCAGAAGAGAAAGTCAAGTAAAATGAAGGGAGAAGCGCAGGTGAGCTGTGAGGAGTCTAAGGCAGGATGCTCCATCCCACCTGAGCGTCCACACATTCTTCCTAGAAGCCATTTTCAAGGAGGTCTGCAGAGTCAGAGGCCCTACTGGGGCAGCCTCTGGAATCTTTCACTGTTGGCAACGGAACATCCTGGTACACACAAACTCCTTGCATCCTAAATGGAAGTGAGTGCAATCCAGGAATGCTCTGTCCAGAAGTTCCCAGGAAATTCCCACTCTTCAAACCTGCTGCCCAAGGACCTGGAGGTAAAGGGGTCACCTCTGCTCCCTTCTGCTCCCAGGGGGCCTTGCCTGGACCTTGCCTGCAACCCTAGGCATCCAGCTGCACAGACAACTCAGCATGAGTCTCTCCTAGCACTAACCTGTGCATGGGGGGGGGGGCAGCCCTGTGCCCCTTTTTCTCCCCCCTGTCCAAGCCAAAGCAACTTCATTCAGTTACAAAGGCCCCAGGTGAGACAAGTATCTCCTCCAGGTCTGCCTTTGCAACTCCATGACCATCTCCCAAGGTCAGGAATCACTGCCTCCCCCATCTGTCCCCACAACCCCCCTCCTGCCCCCCCCAAATATCAAATCCACCCTGTGTACGGCAGCTGGGGATAGAGGAAGCTCCTTTCCGGGGACACAATGCCAATATATCAGAACCCCCACGGACACCAGGTTCCAGTCCCAAGGGCTCGGAGGGGTCACTCAGCAGCAACTCTGGAGCAAAATTGGAGAGTCCAGGGTTGTGAATCTGAACCCACCCGAACCCCGGGAAGCCGACGCCCTCTCCTGCCGGAAACCAAGGCTGGGTATGAGAGAGAGGTGGCAGGGAGGGTCAGGGCAGGGTTAGCTGGAGGTCAGTGCCCAGGAAAGAGCAGTCAGAACGGCACCGGTGCCCTCTTGGGTAAGGCAGGGACGGGGGCTGAGATAGACATTTTTTGCGGCCAGAATCCTGACCCCTCTTTGATCCCAAACTCTGAACCAGCTCCTTGGACACAGGGGCCCTGGAGTCAGCCCTGCATGTTGCCTCCCTTGCCTTAGCGCCTCTGCAAACTCTCGTTCCTCCTCCCCAAATAAATGAATACGTGGTTAGAGTGCGACTGTGCGTTGGGGCGGAATCGCAGAGGGCCCCGCATCCCAGGAAAATAACCTCCTTACCTCTTTCTCCCACCCCCTTCTCCTGATCTGTCCACCGGACTCCATAACCCAGGTTTCCGCTAGCTGGCAGGGGTCGGAGACCCTGGCCCTCCCGCCCCTGGAACTAACCAGCACTGCCCGGGTTACCACACAGGCCCCGAGCGCGCCGGGACGTCCAGGGGGTGCTCCTCGCCCTGAGGCCCTCGGCCTCTGTGAAGAGAGGGGCGGCCACTCTGCCGGGGGCCCAAGTGCGCTGGAGCCGGAGCCGTGGCGCGGGGATGCCGGTGCCGGGAGCTTCCCGCCCGCGGCCCAGATTGCGTCTTGGGCGCGGAGGAGTCGGACCTCGAGATGCGCGGACCCGGCCAACTCTCCTCTCCTCGCGGCTGCATTCTCCAGCGCGCCAGGCGTGCCTTCACGGACCGGACAACGCGGAGGGGTCGCGCGGGGCTGAAGAGGAGGGGACGCAGGTCCGAGGAGGCCCGGGCCAAGCCAGCGCAGCTGCCAAAGTCGGCTGCCCGGGTCAGCAAAACTTTGTCTCTCAGTGCGCAGGCGCAGGGCATGGTTGGGGGGCAGGGGGAGGAGGGGAGGACTCCCGAGGCAAGGGGCGGAGGGGTGGGGGAGAGGAGGGAGGGTGGTGGATTAAAATAAGTAGGCGGCTCGGTGCTAAGGGATGAGTGAGTCGGAGCTCGGCCTCTCCCCAGCACGTTCCCCGCCGCTCTGGTTCAGACCCAGCGAGCGAGCCTCTCCATCCCCGGCGGGCAGCCTTCCTGGGCGGCTGAGCTGCTGCCTCCGCAGCGCTCCCGCGGGTCGGGCGCTCGGGGTCCAGCGCTCCGGTGGTGTGTGTGGACTTCAGCGCCTCTTACCGCCCGAGTGCCCCGCAGCCGGAACCCCGGAGACGCGCTCAGCCCCGGGACCACCGCGGGACAAGGTAACTGCAGCCCTGGGCGCCGGGGCTTGGCGGAGAGAATGCGGGCGGGACTCTCCGGGGTCCTGTCGTTACGCGGTGGGTGCCTCCCCTCTCACCGGGTCCCGCAAGGAATTTCCTTTTGCCAAAGGAAGGCTGCAGGACCTTTGTGAGAGCGAGAGCAGCTGCAGCCCGGGGAGGCTGGGGGCGCCGCCTCGGGGACATCGCGCGCGGGGTCCTCGGCCTCTGACCTCCGGAGAAGCAGGGGGCGGGCCTGCGCTCCTGCCCGCAGCGGGGCCCAGCTCCGTCGAATCCCGGGCGGGATGCCCGCGGACATCGGAAGTCAGCCCCAGAGCCCGCTTTAGGAAACCGGATCAACTTCAGTGGGCACAAACTTTACGGAGACGCGCTCCTCCTAGGCTGACCCTCCTTGGCTGACGGAGAAGGAAGGGAGAGCGGGTGACTTCGGCTGCAGCCAACTGCGCCCGGCACAGGTGCATAGCCCGGCCGAGTCGCGCTCGGGTGTAAGTTTATCTTTTGCCGAGTTGGCGCTCAGGTACGAGGCCCGCTCCACCCGGGAGCGCCGGGCAGCGGGCCTGGCCCCAGCCTCACACTCGCGCCCTGACGCCGGGGTGCTCTCTATAGGATGCCTGAGCTGTGTCTTCAAGGCCTGAAGCACAGCCCGCGGTTGTACCCGGGCGGGGAGGCCGGGCAGGGGCCGCGAGCTGTGCTGCCCCATGCGAGACCCGCACACCGCAGTAGCAGGAACGCCCGAGAGCGGGTGTCTCCGGACTCGGGTTGGGAAGGGAAGGCTGTGTTTTCTCCCCGAGCGTCCCCTGATGCAGCCTTCAGGAGAGAAGGTGGGAGCCGCGGAGGAGAGAGGGACAGAGGTGAGCGGCCGCCTGCGGAACTAATTTGTCCAGCGAAATGTCTCAGATAAGAGTGAAAACCCATACCCAGTCCTTTTTTCAGCGGCTCAGTCAATAGCGGGGTGGGCTCTGGTAGTGTAAAGTAGCGGCGAGGGTTTCTTTGTTGCCAAAATTTGGTAAATTTCACCCAGACTAAGAGCTGCGCCTTGGTTCTTGGGAACGGAAACCACGTGCGAAGCTAGTCTCCCTGGTTCCCGGGCTCCTGGGGAAGAGAGGGGTTGGCGCGGGTCGCCGGGCGAGCAGTGGGTAGGTGTTCTAGCACAGGCTTTTCGAATTAATTGCGGTTTCATTAAAATTGGGGAGCAGATCCCTGAAGACGCTGCGGGAGTTTAAGGGATGGCCTCCTCGCGGGTGGGTTCGTTTGATCTCGTTCGTTGGGAGAATGCACCAGAAGTATTCCGTGCTGGTCCGTCTTCCCGCACAGGGTCCGCACGCCCTGTCAACACTCGTATTGAGGATTCAATGTGAAGGATGGTTTTCTTGGGCGGCTGCTGGGATCTTCCAGGCATAAGCTCGTGGAGCTCGCTCTGTCCTTATTAATGCAAGCAGTTAACTCGCTCACGCTCAATTAGCCCCGAATGAACCACTTTAATAGACTCTGCACACTTCATTAATGCCCAGCATAGGGCTGGCGGCAGAGCGAGTTTGGCGCTCCACCGCGCCGCGCAGGGACCCAGCTCCGCCCGCAGGGTCCCCCGCTCGGCTGCGCGAATTGTGTTTGCAGCTGGGAGTGGGGACCCTGAGCCACTGTTTCCAGGTCCGAAGGCCTGGGCTCCCGGCGGAGTTGATGCCCGGCCTTGGGATCTTTCAACAGCGTGTTCAAAGAGCGAAAACGTTCGCCCTGAGGTGCCCTGAGGTTCCCGGGTCCAGGCAGCAGGAGCGGGCAGCGCTGGGTGTCGGCTCACAGGCTTCCTCCGGAGAGGCGCGGGTGAGGCTGTGTTTTCCTCTTGGCTGACCTCCTGGAATCGGATGGTGAATTCGGCCCCTTCTTGGTGTTAGTGTAAAGAGCCACGTTTCCAACGAATTTCGTCCTCGGGAAAGTGCTTGGAGGGAGCCTGAGAAGCGCTGGCCTCGGAAATGGTGGGCCGCCGCGGAAAATAAATTGAGCGTTGGGGGAAACAAGATCCCGCAGAGAGCCCAGGAAGGTTGATTCCCAGGAACCGCGAGGGCTGCAAGTCCCCGCGGAGCCCGAGGCCGCTGCGGTCTCCTCCGCTCCTGGGGGTGAGGGAGGGAAGGCACCATCAGTACCCGAGATTCGTGGGCTCTCTGCCTGGGGCCCGGAGCGGCTCAGCCGGAGAGGCCGGGCACCGGGAGGAGCAGGCGGAGGCCTCGGTGGCGCCCGGCGGACCCCGGGGAGCCGGAGATAAGGATCTGATTTCCAGCGCCCACAGGGGAAGAAGAGGTGACAGCAAATCAAAGAGAGCTCACCCCGCCTAAATCGGGGCGCGACCTTTGAAGCTGGCGAGCCCTCTCCTCCCCTGACCCCCACCCCCGCCCCGGTCCCTGCGTCTCTCTGTCCCAATTCGCATTTTGTGTCGCCGTGCGTCAGAGCCTTGGGACAGTCTCGGTTGGCCCCGAAAACGACCGGTGCCCGGAGACGCAGGGCCACCGCAGATCCGTGCCTCGCCTGGCCCCTGGGCGGCGTTCATTTCGGCGGGCAGGTTTGGTTTTCACCGGATTGCTAATTTAACCTGCTCAAGCAACTCCCTGCGGGCTCCTGGCGTTTTGTACTGCTCACCCCCAGCAGAGCCTCTTTTCTTAGGGTCCAACGACCAGCGAGTGACCCCGGTGGGCCTGCCAGCCGCCAGGGAAAAAGGTTTTCCCGGTCAGGATTGTCCTTACTCTTCCCGGGAAACAGGCGCTGCACGTCCCAGAATAGGACTGAGCTTTCTGAGCCTCGCTGCAGCGAAAGGCAGCCGAGCGGCGATCTGGGCCTTGCTGGCCTGGGCTGAGGGTCAGCGAGGCTGGGCAGCTGCCCCGCGGGGTGTGAGCTCCTGAACGGGGGGCACAGCAGTGGCCCGCACACCCCGGGGAAGGGGAATCAGATTCGAGGAAAGGCAGGAGGAAGAGAAGGAAGGTAAAGGCAAGGAGGAGGAGTGGGGAGCTGGGGCAAAGCAGAAGGAAGTCACAAGGACCTGGCTCTGGAGTCTCCCAAATCTCCCTGTCTACTTTCCACTTCCGTTCTTCCTAGTTTTTTTCCCAATTAGACCGACTGGAGTTAGGGAGTGTCTGGGAAGGGCAGAGCCTCTGTGAGCTTACCACAGGCATGCCCACCTGCCCAGGCTCACCGCACACACCCAGAAACATCGTTAGTGCCCAAAGACCCTGCTCTCCCTGTGGGGTATGTAGGGCACTGCAGCCGCCTTGTATGTGGCTGCAGGTGTGTGACTGAGTAAATGAATGTGGGTGCCACTGCCCTTGTTGAAAAGGTGGTCCCCAAGGACTCTGGTGGTGGTGGGGTGTTGCAATCTGCAGGTGGCTGCAGAGAGGGTGATGTCAATAGGGATCATTAAAAGACAGAAAAACAATTTTGAGGTCAAAGTTGAGAGTTTTAAGGGCAAAGATGACAAGGCTTCTGGAAGCCAATTAAAGGACTTACTGCACAGGAGCCAGGATGTGCTGTGTGCATGTTTGTTTGCATTTGCATGTGTGCTGTACACACATGAGCCTCCTCATATGTGTGATCTAACCCCATGTGTTTGTGTGCTAGTCCCTGCATTTTGTAGCCAGTGCTGTACGACAAAACACTGGCTGTCCCAGTTTATCTTTGCACCTTGTTGTCAACTCTGCTTCAGCAAGTGTGAATCTGTGTTTATCTGTCAGTTTGCCTTTCTGTGTTTGTTTATCTGCACATGAATGTGTAACTGTGCTTCCAAGTCCCTGTTATCTTTGCCAGAGAGTGTATTTGTGTATTGACCAAGGCTTGCAGGGATGTAAGTTTCTACACACCCGTTTCCCCTTACTTGTGCTTTGCTTGCTCAGTGTCCAGTCCTTGCAGGCTCCCATTTCAAATTGTTTGCATTGCTTGGAACTCTGTTTTCTCCTGGTTTCGGTATCAAGTTGTTTCTCTCTGTGGCAGAGGCCATTTGGAGGGGAGCCCTCAGACCAGGGGGGCAGAAGGAGAGTTCTGAGGGCTCCCCTGCATCTTATGTTCCCATCTTCTTTGTGAGAGCAGGTGGGTTCCTTGGGTGGGGTCTTGGGTTCCCAGCCCTGGGGGCAGGAGAGAACATGGCTGCGCAGGAATTCGGGAAGAAGGTGACCATCCTGAACTTCTTTCCCTCCCCTCCCCTTCCCTATTCCTTTCTTTGCAGATACGAGATTGTGAGAAACCACGGCAATGGGCAGCAAAACCTTGCCGGCGCCGGTGCCCATCCACCCTTCTCTGCAGCTCACCAACTACTCCTTCCTCCAGGCAGTGAACGGCCTGCCCGCGGTGCCCTCGGACCACCTGCCCAGCCTGTACGGTTTCAGCGCGCTGCACGCCGTGCACCTGCACCAGTGGACGCTGGGCTACCCGGCCATGCACGTGCCGCGCTCCTCTTACTCCAAAGTGCCGGGAGCCGTGTCCAGCTTGGTGGACGCGCGCTTCCAGCTGCCGGGCTTTCCCTGGTTCCCTCACGTTATTCAGCCCAAGCCCGAGATCACCGCAGGAGGCAGCGGCCCCGCGGCGCTCAAGACCAAGCCGCGCTTTGATTTCGCCAACTTGGCCTTGGCCGCCACGCAGGAAGACCCGTCCAAGCTTGGCCGAGGGGAAGGTCCCGGCTCCCCCGTGAGTGGGCTAGGCACCCTCCTGGACGTGACCAAGTTGTCCCCAGAAAAGAAACCCACGAGGGGACGCCTGCCTTCCAAGACCAAGAAGGAGTTTGTCTGCAAGTTCTGCGGCCGCCACTTCACCAAGTCCTACAACTTACTTATCCATGAGCGGACCCACACGGACGAGCGACCCTACACCTGCGACATCTGCCACAAAGCCTTCCGGAGGCAGGACCACCTACGGGACCACAGGTGCGGCACTGCGGGTGGCCCAAGAGGGAGCCCTGGCTGTCAGCCTCTAGCCTCACCATTCTCCGTAATGCGGAGCTTCGTGAGGCCCCTACTGGCTTCAAGCCTGCCGAGCCTCCGGGAAGGCCCTAAAAATAACACAAGGCTCAGGTATAGGTTCTTGGAGGAAATGTGGGGGCGACTAGGACCTCAGACCAGGTCAGGCCTCCCTGAGCACCAGGTAAGAGCCCCTTCCTCCATCCTCCGCGCTGACCACTAGAAGTTTCCGCGATGATGGAAAGTGTGATATGTGATGCATATAACAACAGGGCACTTCTAATGTGCCTAGCGCGACTGAGAAACGGAATTTCTATCTTATTTAAATTATT
The DNA here is from genome assembly GCA_004027775.1 of Bradypus variegatus. Taxonomy (NCBI): domain Eukaryota; kingdom Metazoa; phylum Chordata; class Mammalia; order Pilosa; family Bradypodidae; genus Bradypus; species Bradypus variegatus. Next base: position 6,297 of record PVKY010002187.1, on the reverse strand, counting down.
TTTAATTTAATAACCATATATGGCTTGTGGTTAGCGGCTTGAACCGTGCAGCTCTACCAAATTGTCCGACCCCAGCTCTGGTTACTCACCTTCCAGCTGGCGCAGCCCTTAGAAGGAGGCGGTGCCTGCAGCGCCCCCGGGTGGACAGGCACCCGCCAGCAGCAGCCTCAGTTAACTGTTCACCAGCGCAGCGTTCTGCCTCCCCACCCACACTGGGTCCCCCACCACCCCCTTGGAGGCAAAGGCTCGTAGCAGTGGGAGAGGATCTTGGGCAGCTGTTCACACTGTTGCATCATTTGCACGGCTTGACTTTCTGTTTCTGCCCTCAGATATATTCACTCCAAAGAGAAGCCTTTCAAGTGTCAGGAGTGCGGGAAGGGGTTCTGCCAGTCCCGGACTCTGGCTGTGCACAAGACGCTACACTCCCAGGTGAAGGAGCTCAAAACCCCCAAGATCAAGTGCTAAAGGCAGCCTCCGCCCCCAGAACTCTGGGTCACATCGCCCCCCCTCCAAAAGGACCAGAAGCCGAAGGCGACTCTGGCGGCAGCGGGAGGGGCGCCCGCGACCTCCCCCCACCCCGATGTCCCCTGGGTCCCCAGGCGCACGCGGCCCTCCAGAGCCCAGCCCAAGGCCATGACCCCGGCCTGCAGGGCGGCTCCCCCAGGACGCGGCTAAATTCTTGGCCAAAAGGCGCTACTCACGTGGCGGAAGGGAAACTGCATTAAAAAAAAAAAAAAAAGAAAAAAAAAAAGAAAAAAACCCCGACAGCTCCGCGGAGCCGCAGCGGCGCCTCTCCCAGAAGTATTACTTTTTCTATTGTTATTTTATACGTTTTCTTTATTATTTTTTTTTCTTTGACCATATAAGCTTGTAACTCTGCGGAGGGCGGGAGCGCAGTGGGGAAGAAGTTCTGCGCGCTCGCGCCTCCCCCCCCATCTCGTCCCCACCCCTGTCCCCGGGAGCCTGCAAAAGTGTAATCCTTGTATCTGCTTCAGCCGCCCGGCCCCAGGGACCACGGGGGCCCGGGCCGTCCCCTCCCAGCGCCCGCAGCGCAGCGGGCCCAGGAGGGTCACGGCCTCCCGCTCCCCCGCGCCGCCGCTGCGCCACCGCCAGCCGGGAGCGGGGCGTCGGGTTGCGATTGGCACTTTACTCTGACCATCGGTAACGGACATTTACCACTGGAGTTTTTAAAATATTAAATAAACGGTTATTTTACAGGCATCGCAGGACGGTTAACTCCCCTCACTTCCGCAGGCCACGGGGGCGGGGGGAGGCTTTCTCTGAGAGGGGGTGGTCTCCCCCCAACTCCAGCCTCTTCTATTTCTCCCACCCTCGCCGCTCCCGGTGGATGGAGAAACCCGCTCTCCCGGGTGTTTGCCTCTGATCCCACCCATTTTTTTTTCTTGCTTTCGCCTCCCTTTCGATCTTAGTGTCTCATTACCCCACTCTTCGCCTCCAAAGCGCTATGTTTGCAGTGAGGCGGGGCCTGCAGCGGCACAGCCGCCGCGAAAAATCCCAGCACCTCGGGGAACTGCGGGACGCTTAGGGTCCACAAGAGGGACAGTATTACCCCTTCGAACCAAAGGTCCTGTCCTGGCCTCTTCTGTTCTGGGGTGGGAAGGGGCCTGCCCTCCTAGAGCCTCGGGCCAGCGCTGTCCCTCCCTGCCACCCGGCCGGGTCGCAAATACACAATCACCGCTGCCTCCACCAAGCCTCAGAGCGACAGGCCCCCTCCTCTAGGATCCCCAGACACCAGTCTCGGGTTGGGGCTTGTCCCCTGCCGGGATCGTGGCTCTGCGCCCGCCAAGTTTCCCTACAGTCCTCAAGCCTTGTCGGGAATGGCGGGGGCGGGCGCCCTGGGAGGCCGGTGGAAGCGCAGGAAGAGAAATCTGAGTCGCCTTCCACAAGTTGAACCTTCCCCGGGGCGTCTAGTTTTCCCACAATTAGAGGCCAGGCCGTTGGGGGCTCTCCTGCTCGGGGCGGGGCTCCCCCAGCTACAGAGCCCCGGCCGCCGGGTCGCACAGGCAGTGGCGCCCGCGGCCTTTTCCAAATCGAGCGCGCCCCCCCGGGCGTCGGTGCCCGGTGCAGCTTCTCTGCACCGGGGACCAAAATTCCCAGTGACAAACAGAGCCCTGCGGCCGGAGAAAGGGTGCCCTAGGAGGCAAAACGCTCAGCTTTTCCCTGCCGCATCCCCACCTCCTCTAAAGACCTCCTCCGGCCTTCGCGCGGCTAGACCTCGGCGGCCGGGGAACCCCGCTCGGCCCGCGGCGTCGGGCGGGGTCAGCGCGGGCGAGCCTCGTCCTCCGCGTTCAGAGCCGCGCTGCCCCCTGCTGGACAGGCCTGGAAGAGCGTCCCAGGACTCGAGCGTGTCACTACGGACAGCACCCCCACCCCACCCGCGGACTTCTCCCACGCAGCCCCAGTTGGCCCGCGGCCCCCACACCTCCACTCATCACAAGTCTGGCCTCGACTTCCAAAGGATTTGTGACTGGTCCCAGGGCCCACTGCAAATGGAAGGGCGGAGGGCATGGGGGTGCAGGACGACCCTGGGTCTGGGCCGGCCTGCGGGTCTCCTCTTGCTAGTCGGGCAAGATGACAATCCCCCTCCCACCCGGGTTCACCCCAGGAGAGAACGGAGCCTCGCTCCCCCAGAAGTGGAACCTCTGGTGCACGGGGGGTGGGAGCAGTCGGTGGGTTTGGGGCTTCCACTGCCTAGGCCCAACCGGCGCAGGTCTGTCACCGGCCTTGGTGTGGGTTGCGCCGAGAGCAGGACCCACGTCGGTTCCTTTACGAGGCCCCGAGAGGTTGGAGGCCTTGGTTGCCACAAGAAGACGAGAGTGCGTGGGCACACGCGTGCACACACACAGATGCACACGCACAGGCGCTATGGTGGGCCCTGGGAGAGAACCTCACCTAGTCTCTCTGATCTTGACTACTGCTGCGGTCCCCTCGCTCCCCCCACCACCCTAGACCTCTCCTCCCAACACACAGAATTTACTGAGCCTGCGCAATTAGCTGGGCCTCAAGGACATACTTGAGACTGAAATGGGGAGGCGTGTGGGGGAGACTGTGCCTTTCTACACCACCGTGAATCCTCCAGCCCTCGGTCCCTAGCCCCTGCAACTCGGAGCCTTTCACGATCAGGTGTGCACCCTTGGAAGAGAGGATGTCCGGTGCGGAGTTTTGGTGAGGGGTAAAAGTGGGGGTGGAGCCGGGTGCTGCCCACATACCTCCGACCCACCCCGAAAGCCTCGGCCTGCTCGACAGACGATTGCTATCGGCTTGGTGGACCCAGAGGCCCCTTCTCGGCGCAGCTCGCCGCGATCTCTGCTCGCGGCGGTGCTTTCGTGGATGCTGCACAGCAGCAGGTGCAGGTGGAAGGGCCGGCCTGGCGGCGAGCCCAGTGGGCTGCGCTTCCCGGACCCTGTGGCTGGGGGCAGTTCCCCGCTCGCACTCAGCGAGGGCCGCGCGGGAAGGGCAATGAGGGCTCCGAGATGCAGGTTGGGTTTTCTCGACTGCCCCCCTCTGCAGGGGCCAACTCCTTCCCGCGTCACCTTTAGAAGGTCCCAGCCCACTCCCTGTCATCAGATACTTTGTCCTTCCGAATGTCGGTGCAAGTTGGGTGCGGCCTAGAGAGGCGGTCGGAGGAATCCCAGCGGGGCTGGGGCAGTTTTCAGGAGCGCAGGGGGCCGGCGGGGCTGGCGCGCGGGGCGGGGGGGCTCCCCAAGCTGCTATGATTGCGGCTCGCCTGTCAGGGTGGGAGTGAGCGAGCCGCCCAGCTGCTGCCGGACTTCTCAGTGGTAAGGACAGAGGAGCCCCACAGCGCGGAAGGGATCAGGAACAATCCGCAGCGCCTTCTCCCTGAGACCAAGAGGTTCAGGTTCCACCTCCTGACAGAGAGAAGTTAGGAGCCTGGAGCTAGAAGGACATTTTCTTGCAACTCCCCTGCCGAGGGATTCACGGCTCGCATCTGGAGGGAAGGGGGGCAACAGAGTGGGGGTGCCCAGGTCCTCCTTGATGTCGCTTCAGCTCCAGGAACTTGGGGCCTGCGATGTCATTACCCTCTTGGAAACTCGGGGCCCTGAAAGCCGGCTCAAAAGCGTCTCACCCACCCCCCAGGACACCAAGGGGCTGTGACGTCCTGGCTAAGGACACACTGACGTCCACAGGCCTCCGGCTAGGGCGCGAGGGCTCCGCGTTTGGCACCGCGGCATCCCATTTACGCAGATGTGCCCGGCCTAGAGCGGTGACACCACAGCTTCCACCTTTCCCGGCCCCGCCCCGCGCAACCTGCCCGTGGAGGCGCCAAGAATCGGTCCCTTGGGGATCCGCAGGCTGGAAGCGTTGGCAGGTGCCCTGAGGGCAGGCGGGCGCCGGGCAGCGTCCTCCCGCGGAAACTGGAGGTTTCCAACAGTCTCACTGCCCGCAGGGTTTCCCTGCCACGCGCCGGGGTCTACGCACCCCACCCTTAACCTTGGCCCCGCCTTCCCCCCACCTCCCCGCCCACCGCGCCAGCTTCGCGCGCAGGCGCAGACGGAACCGTGCCGCGTCTCGCGGACGCTGGAGCCCGGGGTCTGGCGGCGGCGGGCAGAGCTCAGTGCCGAGTGCGTGTCCCGCTCTCTCAAGCCGCGCTCTCAGGGTGACACTGGGCAGGCGGGCGCCTCCGACCGTCGGCGTCTGAGAGCCCTGGAGATGCAGATCAGGAGGAAGGAGGCTCCGGGCAGATGCGGGCTGGGGACCTTGACGTGGAGCCCAGTGGCTTTGCGAAGCCCGAACGGCCGCAGTGCCGTGGAGGTCCCTGGCATCCGGGACGGCCGGGAGCGCGCCCGGGCTCGGCCCCAGTGCAGCCCCAGGCCTTCCTGCAGGGACCCTCGGGCAGCCGGCGGGTCGTCCAGGCGACCCTGCGCCCCGCGAGAGCCAGGCTGAGGGCTGGGCCGCAGCGTGGATGCACTTACGACGAGGAAGTCACGGACGTGGGATGTTAGGCTGGGGCCACACTTACGCTGGTGGCAGAGGGAGAATTAGAAGCGGTGGTTCCCGGAGACGAGGGGCCAGCCGACTCGGCTCTAGCTTTTCCTTAAAGCTTTGGGCAGGTCTCTGTCCCCTCTGAGCTCTTTAATTCCTAAAATGAGTATTTTCTTCCCGCCTACATTATTCGGTGATGCAGAGGTCAAAGTCATAAACATTTTTTCGATTATTTATTCTATGAACAAAAACCCGGACCCAATGGGTTGTAGAACAGCTTGGCATGTAGGAAGCCCTGTGTAAGTTTTATTAGACATGGTTTCCTTGCCACCCTGAAGTGGCCTGCCCTCTACCCTCTTCCCCCCATCCTCACTTTATCCTCACTCTTCTCTATCATGACTCAGGGATCCTGAAGTGAGATGCGAGAGGGGGAAGATGTCGCTGCTGGGCTGCTTCAGCGTCATGGGGACCAATGAATTAATCAGTTCACAAACTGTCATTATAGTTGGTTGAGAGGAGGAGTTGGCAGGGAGAAAAATATAACCTGGGTCAGCCTCTGTATGTGATGGAATGATTGCACAGGTAGGTAGATAGGTGCCCGAACCCCATCTTGCAGAGTGAAAAGACCCCCAATACAATTTCCTATGGGCTTGTGCTTTTTTTTTTTTGACTTGTGTTACGGCATCCTACCTTAAGAAAAGGGGTCACACAGTGCTACTACATAGAGACATGTGCCAGACTGCTTCACTGGCCCTGGCTGCCTGCTGCCACTCTGCCATTTTCCCCAGACAATGCTAGTTCCAGTGATGAGAATATAGGAGGACGCAGCCGAAAGAGTGGGATGGATGGATGAATGGATTGTGAGTTTTTGTTTCTCTTTTGCAAACACTGAACTGGCTCTCAGAAGCTTGGCTACCTCTGGGCAAGTATAAAGCATAATTAATTCATTCTGAATGTTTGGTTTGATTGAATGCTTTTGCTAGTGAGATAAGATGAAGAGTTTTTGCCATGACAAGGGCAGGGATGGAGTGCTTTCTGGCGTTTGCAGGGGTGGATACCATGTGGAGCCCACAGGTAGATGGTGGCATGGGATTAGAATCCTTGTAGGGAACATGGAAGAAAGCCAAGGGAAAGAGAAGGGGAGGAATGGCTGCACCCTTTACCTCTCAAAAGACTAGGAGGGAAAATGAGCTGCCAGAAATCTGAACCTTGCCTGACACACTGAGATCAACTTGGGAGAATGGGTCACTTCTTATTAACCTGGGTCAAAAGCTGAGCTTCTTTGGTACAGCCAGAGCTCAGAATATTTTAAGTTTCTCATAGCAGACATAA
>PVKY010002186.1:0-26941 GCA_004027775.1 Bradypus variegatus | reverse complement strand
AGCGCGGTGTTTGTGGGATGTAGCCCGATTGCGGGCCAGACCAGCTCACCTCCCGTCAGTAGCTGCTGTTTGCTCGGTGTGGAGCCCAGATTCTTGCCGTCCTTTGTGGGGGCTGCAGGTCTGAGGCTGTCCGGTCTCCAGGCTGGTCTTGAACCCTCACCGCCCCGTGTGGCCACACTGCTCCACACCCAGGGTTTTTCAGCCTCGTGAATTCCCTCTGCACTGGGCATTCTCCGTTCCCCTTCCATGTCCCGCAGACGCCGCTCTCAGTGTCCCTCTCTGGGTCCTCCAGCAGGGCTCCTCCGTCTGTGTGTGCCTGGGGCTCAGTCCCACAGGTGACGAGGGCCAGTGGTCAGAGCACACTGACCCGGAGGGTGACAGGGACATGCGAGCACCCCTTGCGCAACGATGCCTGGGTGCTGGTTCTCGGGCCGGGTGCACGCACAGCAGCTCGGAGCCTCTCCGGCCTGCAGGGGGTGGCTGCTGGCCCCTTGTGTAGACCAGGAGCCAACTGGAGGGAGCGGGGACAGGGCCCGGGCTTTGATGCCGTCCGGCGGGGTCCCCTGCAGCACCGGGCTCTGCTGGCCGGGGCGGCTCTGCCTTGATGAGGAGGATGTGCCGTGTCCTCGGGAGGCCAGCTTTCGGCACCTTCTGCGGCAGGCCGACCTCGGGCCAGCGCCCGGCCTCTTCACCCGGGGTCGCCGCCTGGAAGGACTGTGACTTAGCTCTGGCCGTACGCGCCTTAGAAGGCAGTTAGCTGAAGAGTAATTTGATGTTGGGTGGGCACTTCCACCGAAGCTTTTGCCCGTTGTACGTGGGTCACTTCTTGCTGCCCAGGAGCCTGTTGGTAAAGGTGCCATCATTATAAACCCTTGAGTTGATCTTGTCCAAAGAAACCATAGGTTAATTACTTCTGCTTCCAGGAGAAAAGCTTCTCGCTGTCAGCCTGATGCAGCCTTCTTGGTTTAGGGTGATCAGGCTCGTGTCAGAGGATCTGTGAAAGGGAAACTTCTGGGTGAGACTGGAGGTTATTAGTGAAGTTTGCGTGGATTTAGGCTATGACGGGGTACACTCCATCATGGGGGCGTCCCGTTGTCCGTTTTCCCCGTTCCTCAGGGTTGAGGAATGGACAGCGTGAGCATAAAACTCACGGGGTACTCAGCTCGCCAACAGACTTTAATTCCATTAGTTTATTTTCATGGCATTCCTGCCAAGGAGAAGGGGAGTATTCCCTTCTTGCGAATGGGAAAGTTTTGTGGGCAGGGGAGTGCGGGAGGGATAAACGTGTGCCCACACCGAGCAGAGCCTGCAGCGGGGGAGGCTTCTGGGTCCGGACTTGCATACTCCTTTTAAACTTTGCTTTTTTTTAAAAAAAAAAAAACATTTGTTATTGTAAGATACAACATATGCAGAAAGGTGGTAAATTTCAGAGTACAGTTTAACAAGTAGTTAGTACATTTCACAGTACAGGGTGGGTTACGGTTCAGCAATTTCAGGTATTTCCTTCTGGCTGTTAAGCGTTGTTTTGAAATAACTTCAGACTTGCAGAAAAGTTGCAAAAATAGTACAGAGAGTTCCGGTGCAGCCCCCACCCAGCTCCCCCAAACGACGGCGTCTCTCACACACAGAGCCCAAACTGGGAAGTAGCGGGGGCTCGGAGCTGTCTGCTCGGCAGTGAGGGCCCCTTCCCGGCCCAGGAGGGCCCCTGGGCCCCGGTGGCACCGAGCTGTCACATCTCCTTGGAGAGACGTGTGCCCCGTGACCTGGACCCCTCTGGAGAGACTGGCCAGGTGTGGGGGGGCCCCCACGTGGGGTCCCCTGGCGCCCCCTTCTGACGAGCTGCAGGTGGTGCATTTGGGGGACCCACAGGCTGGGGCTGGGGCACCTCGTGGGGCTGTCAGGAGGTGCATGGCTGTCTCCCTGCGGTGGCAGTCAATTTGCCCGGTGGTCAGGGCGGCCTCCAGCGCCCAGCAAGTGCTTTCCCTTTATTTGGGAGAAGGACTCCAAGGCCGGGCAGCGACCCAGGGCCCCAGCCTGTGCCCTCTCATCTCAGCGCCCATCGTGGCCCCTGGCCGCAGTAGGGGTTTCCATGGCGTTTTCCCGTGTCCCTGTGCCTTGGTGACCGGGGGCTCCTGTGGGCAGAGCCACCCCACCCCCATTTATTTATCTGTTCAGTTTTTGATGTTAGCAAGGACTTGACGTTTATTTTGTTCTCGGGTTGTTATTTTGTGGCTCGAGTTGTTCTTGGCTTGGCCCCTGGGGGCCTTCCCACGTGCCCCGTCCTTTTCTGAGCACTTCCTTGCCTTTTGGCCTCGTAAGTGGATCCGAACTCGTGTTGGAGTCAGCCGTTTCTCCGAGGAGCCCTGGTTCCTTTTTTTTTTTTAATTTTTAATTTTACTAATTTACTTTTAATTGTGGTGGAGCATACGTAACGTAAAAGTCATTTTAACCACTTTAAGCAGGTGACTGTGATGTGACGTACGTCGACGGTGCCAGGGAATGTTCACCGCTGCCTCCCGACGGCCCGGTCCCTTTCCTGGGAGAGTGGCAGTTAGCGCTGCACCGTGCTTCCTGCTGCGGGGGCACCAGTGGGCTTGCCGTCCGTCCGTCCTCCCACAGACACTTGCTCTCGACACGGGGGCTCGGGGGCTGCCAGGCAGACCCAGTCCTCGTGCTGCTGGAGGAGGCAGGCCACCAAAAACCGCCCGAACACAGCGGTGGGGGCAACGCAGACACCCAGAGCAGGAGCATGGCGTGTTGGGGAGGCCCTCGAGGTCCCCCTTGTGGGAGCATGGTGGGCAGGGGCTCCAGGCTGGGCATGGGCTGGGGTAGGGGGAGCCTCTGAGCCAGGTGAGTGACAGGTCCAGGGTTTCATAAAGAGCGGTGGGCAGCACGTGGCTGGGATGTCAATGTCTCTGCCCACCCCGGGGTTCCTCAAACCCAGCAGGTGTTGCAGGTCTGACATTTGGGACCCAGCACTGGCTCCCTGTGGACACCGTGTTGGTTCCGTGTTCTGGGCAGGGGGGAGAGGGACGATTTTCAGCCTTTTTTGTTGGTGCCTGTGGCCAGGGAGCTTGTTTCTTCCCCGGAAGCCAGGGTCCTCTGCCCGCTCTGACCTCTGAGGTCTGGCTGCATGTCCGGCTGGGGGTAGCGCTCGAGGTGCGCACCAGTGGGGCCCAGGGGCGTTTGCCGGCTTTGGGCAGGCCTCCCTCCTGGGCTGTCAGGAGTGTTCCCTCTGGATTGCCTTGTCCTCCCTCCCAGAGGCACTTGGTGGCAGGCTGGGGGCTGCTGCAACCACGCGGTCCCCTTCCGAGGGCTCCGGGCGGAAGCTGGTCCCTTCCCGTCCGCTCACTCTGGCCTGCTCTGTGGTGTCCATGCTCTCCCAGCCTCCAAGCTGTCAGCACCTTGTGTTTCCTTTGTGTGTGTTTCACTCTGTTTGGGGTCTGCTCTCACCCAGGCTGCAGCCCCCATGCCAGCCGCAGGACGCCTGTCCCCAGGCCACGCAGCATCCTCACGGGAGAGGGCACTGGGCACCGTCAGCCACCCCCTGCTCTCTGTTCCTATGTCCCTGGCCCCTCAACACAGGTCTCCCTGCTGCTCAAATCCTCGCGGTGTGGGTGTGAAGTCATTTTAAGCAGCACCTAGTTTTACTGATAAAAAATTTATTTCTTGTAATCCTGTGGTTTCTTCTGAGGAGGAGCCGTTTGTGCCACTTCTGACAGGTTGAGAAGCACCTGGGGAAGTTGGAGACGCCCTGGGGGCCCCATGTCCTGAGGGGCATCACCCCCGTGGCCATCTGAGGCGGGGGGGGGAAGGGGAAGGAACAGGCCTGCTTGGCCTGGAGCAGAGCAAGGAAGGCAGGGGGCGGCCCCCCAGCCCTTTTGAATTTGCATTGCCTTCGGGTCCTGCTGTTAGGCACAACTCCTGGTTTTCATCAGCACCCTGAAAGCGCTTGTGCTCAGGTAGCCAGAACGCTGACTTAGTCCCTTGTATGAGACGTGTGCTAGCTAGCTGTGCTGTGTAACAAAACCACCCAAATGGCAGACTCGAAGAAGGCCCAGCGCGCCGTCCCCTGCTGCCCTCAGGCTCCCTGGAGCTTTACTCTGCATCTGATGGTAGCACCTGGGGCCCCTCCCTCTGGCCGCCTAGCAGCCCAGGGGTGCATCTGCGCCAGACTCGGAGGCTCGGTTTCTCAGCCTGCTGTCAGCGCTGCCACAGCCTGGGCCTCGTTCTCTGCAGAGCTCTGAGGGCCGTGACTCCGTTTTCATGCCGTCTTCCCGACCTTAGGGACACCATGCCGGTGACGGCCTGTGGCAGGGCGTTCCCTGACCACGCACGGCCGCCTCTGTGCCTGGCAGAATTTTTCTCCCATCAGGGACCTGGCAGCTGGGGGGGAGCATGTCTGGGGCTGAATTCCCGGATGGGTCCCACGTGACTCACATGCAGGCCGGGTCCTCTGTCTGGAGCTCCTGACGACGTGTGTGCTGTGCTTATGTCAGCATCACAGTGTCTCCCGTCCATGCGCTGCCTCTGCAGATGTGTGTGCCGTGCCCACCCACGCCCACCCCGCCCGCTCACCCGTGTGTTCCCCCTTCCTGGCTGTGGGCCTTTAGTTTCATGGTTGTGCTCCTGGTGGAGGGGGGAGCCAGGACCCTGCCGAGGGCAGCCTGGGGCCTCTCTCGTGTGCCCTCCCCGCCTTCCGAGTCCGTCTGTGCCCAAGTCCCTCCAAATGGGCATCGGGTTCTGCTCAGGCCACGTTGACAGCTCAAGGTCCCGGCGACCAGGAAAAATGAGGCCACGTGCACCCACACATCCTCCTTGAGGCAGAGGAGGTGAGGGTTCCGGGAGGGGCAGCACGCAGTGTCCGGGGGGTGGTGAACCGCCTTCCCGTGCAGCGTACGGTTTATTTACTGTGGACTCTTCCATGTGGTAACAGAAGTAGAGGAGCCGCAGAGTGGACCCTGCAGGCTGTCCCCAGCCAGCATGCACAGGGAGAAGCCGCTCGCAGCTGCTTCCTCTGGGTGGTTGGTTGTCATCAGTGAGCAGAAAACTGATCTTGCCCCACTCAGCATGTGGGAGGCTGACGGGGAGCCGGGCCTAGGTGATGAGGCAGGAGCCAGCTGTACCCCTGGGCTCCTTGGGGCTGCTCCGCACAAGACCTTTCTGGGTTGGCTTCTTGCCCGTGTCCCCTCGGAAGGCCCATGGACCAGTCGGAAGAGGTTGCTGCCGAGCCGTCCGGAAAGTCTCGGAAGGATCGGCGGGCTTGGCTGGTCCCAGTGGCATGAGGTTGTACTCTCAGGAGGGGCCTTGCACACTTGTTTCCTCTTTTCCTCCTGCCAAAGCTCGGGAAAACTCATTCCATCTTTTCAGAGGTGAAGCCACACTCCAGGCACTTTGGCTCTTTGGCAGCCATGTGGCTTGGACTCCGCTGAATCCGGCAGAGGCCGTGGGGCGGGGTGGACCGCGCTCAGCCCAGACCTGGCTGCTGTGTGAACTCGTGCGAGCCCACGGGTCCTTCTGACGTTTCAGCCTCTGTGAGAGGGCCACGGCGAGGGGACGTGCTGTTTGGTGACCTTCAATGATGACTTGAATTGGAAGCTCTCCGCATGGAGTTCTCCTGTTGCGCTCGAGTCTTCCTGTTGTAAAATCCACGCGCGCAAGCAGTGCTTCCGGTGGAGTTTACCGGCCCAAACGCAGAGTCTGCGTGAGTTATGTGTTGCTGTGTAACAAACAGGCCCCACACTTAGCAGCTTCAACGAGCAAGCGCTCAGTGTGACACATGGTCTTTGAGGGTGGGGAATTGGGGAGCGACGTGGCTGGGGGGGTCCAGCTTGGGGTCCCCTGAGGTCATGGTGCAGCTGTCAGTGGGCTGTATCATCAGGAGGCGGGACCAGGGTGGAGGAACCGCTTCGGGGGAGGCCGGGTTCCTCTCCCCGGAGATGGGTGCTGCTTGTCCTGACCACGTGGCCCTCACTTGGCTGTGACGTTCTCCTCGCATCCTTCCCTGGAGCACATGGTGTCCTCTCTCCTGTGGCAGCATCAGTGGGTTCGGGAGCCTGCGTGTTTGGGTCTCCGTGGGTGCTGACCGACAGCAGGGCAGGCAGCCCCTGGCCCTCTTGTGACCTCAGGGTCTCCGTGCTGAGGTTGGGGGGTGGCATTCCCTCCAGGGGGGTCTCGGCATGGTCATTTCCCCGGAGAGCTGCTTCACGCAGCATCCTGTCCACCCACTTTAAGGGTTTGCCCTTTCTTGGCACAGTGATTTGCCTGTTTCGGGCATTTCATCGACGTGGAATCAGGCCACCTGGGGCTTCCTTCACTGAGGAGCCGTTCTTGAGATTCTCCTGCATTGCGGTCTGAATCAGAACCCCCTTCCTTTTTATTACCGAGTAGTATGCGACTGTGTTTTTATCCCTCCATTATCAGCTGATGGACAATGGGGTGGTTCCCCCACTCTGGCGATTGTGAATATACTGTGGTGAAGGTTCGTGTACACGGTTTGGTGTGGCCGCAGGTGTTTGTTTCTCCTGGCGGATGCCGAGGCCAGCATGCAGCAGCTGGGCCATCCGGCCACTGGGTTAGTCATTCGAGGGACCTCTGGGCCTTTCCAAAGCGGCCGCCCCACGTCACGTTCCGTTTCTCCTGGCCCTCGCCGGCACCTCTGTGCGCGTCCCCGCTTCTCGCCGTCCTAGCGGTGGGAGGCAGCCTCTCGTCGCGGTTCGATTTGGTTGTTTCCCTGATGGCGACGATGCTGAGTGTCTTCTCAGGTGCTTGCTGGCTGTTAGTAGGTCTCCTCTGGAGGAATGTCTGTCCTTTGCCAGTGGGTTAGTCGTCTATTTGTTCTAGAATGGCGAGTTTTCTTTGTATATTCTGGCTGTGTGTCCCTGATCAGACCTGTGATCAGCATGTATTTTCTCCCATTTTGCGGGTTCTCTTTTCACTTTCTCGATGATGTCCTTGAAGCATAAGCGATTTTAATTTTGATGAAGTCCACTTCAGCCCCTTCTCTCCCCAGGGTTGCACGTGAGTGTTTGGAGGGTGGGCACAGAGCACACTCACATTCTGGGTCTCACATCCTCTGGTTGCTGCAAGGGTCTGTCGGTTTTTTAAGGTGTAACTGCAGAAATGACAGGGAAATGTCCCTGGGCAATTAGTGGGGACACCAAAGGCGGTGATTGAAGTTTCCTGGTGCTGAGATTGGAGGGCGCTTGGGCTCCATGTTTTAACCCGGTGTGAAGTCTTGAAGGAGCTGGCAGACTTGGAGAGGGCGGCGAGATAAGCTCCTTCTCCAGCTGCTGGGCTGCGCGGTTGCACCAGGCCCTGCCGTGATCACTCGGGGAGGGCATTGGCTTACCCAGGCCCCCCTGCAGTTAATTCCGAGGAGCTGGCTGTGTCCTCGCTTACCTGGGGCCCCGCGTCTCAGGATGCAGCCATCCGGGGGTCAGCCCAGGCCTCGGGTCCAAGACCGGGCAGAGGGGTGTCGGCCAGCTTTGCCCCACCTCCATGCTAAGCCCCACCCTCTGGCTCACACGGCTCCGCCCCCTGCACCAAGGGTTTGGCTCATGGAGACCCTAGGGCTGTCTGTCTTCACCGCCCGCGCTGCCCAGCTCTCCTTTTGCAGGTTCCTATTCTTCATCTAAGACCTTCTGAAACTGGCGAAAGCTTTCCCCCTTGCCCGAGAGGGCCGTGCCCCCCTTCCAGTCTTCGGCCTTTCCCACTAGGCATCGAGGTCGCTCGTCCTCTTCTGTGGCTCCCACATGTGTGAAGGTGCTGGTTCAGCTGCCTGGCTGTGCCCACGGCCAGGGGTCCTGGGCTGCACAGCTGGCGAGTGCCCGGGTGGTGCTGGCACCATGTTGGGGAGCCTCTGCCCTGCCTGCACAAGGTGGGGTGTCAGTAAAAACTCGTAGCTGAGCCCGTGTACATTGGAAGATACTAGGAATGCTGGGAGGTTGATTTTCCTTTGCCAAGGAAAGAAAAAGGCTTGGCCTAAGAGCCCACATGTTGTGTGACCCATGCACGTGACAGGGCCAGAGAAGGCTCGCCTGGTTGTCGAGGCTAGGGGGTGCTGGGGGAGCTGGGAGGAGGGACACGGGGTGACTACTGAGGGGAATGGGGCTTCCTTTTAAGGTGATGAATGTTCTGGACTTAGACGGTGGTGACAGCCACACACCTCTGTGAGTGAACCCAAACTACTGAACTGTACATATTACATGGGGGGCTTGACACCACGTGACTTGCTCTCTGAAGAGCTACTGCAACTGAGTAAGGCTGAGGACCCAGAGGTGGGTTTCAAGAGCTGGCCCATCCTAAGACCCTCCAGGTGTCTCACCTTTGTCCTCGCTGCTGTGGGGACTGGGTACCTGGGCCCAGAGGCGCCGTCCGGGACCCCGGGCAGCCACTGGTGGATCTGCTCTGTGGAGTTCTGGGGTCCTCGTCCCTGCCCTGAGACAGGGCCTTCTCCAGCGGTCCTGAAAGTGAGGCCTGGTCAGGGAGCGGAACTGTGGGGGGCTGGGAGGGCCCTCGGGGGCTGGGGCAGGCAGCCAGGGATCCGCCCTTCAAAACCTGGGCCACCTGCGGCTTACACCCGTGTGTCTGGGGAAGCTGCTGCTCTCACATGACCTGCTTCTCATCCTCTGACCTCATCCCGGCTGCTGAGATGCCAAGGGACGGGCTGGCGCAGCGGCCTGAACTTGCCTGAGGACAGAGCTCTGGGCCCCTGGCCACTGCACCCTGCAGCCTCCTGGCCTCTGGCTGGGTGCCCTGGGGCAGGGGGCAGCGCTGCTCCCCAGGGCCGGGCCTGCAGCAGGAGCCCAGGGCCAGCCATGCAGGGCATTCCGGACTCCCTAGGAGCTGCTTTCAAAAGTACAGGGGAACAGGTGGGGTTGATAATGCGTTCCATTTAACCCAGTCTGTTTGAGGTATGGTCATTTCAACACATACTCAACGGGAAAAGCTGCCAAGCAGATATGTTACCGTCCCTGCTTTGTCTCATCTTCGAGGTCTGGGCTGATGTGGACTGGCCACGTTTCGGGTGCTCAGTGCCCACGTGGCAGCACAGACCGCACGGGGAGGGCTGCTGGCCCCTCGAGTGGTGGAACAGGGAGGCCGGGGCTCGCCAGGGCGCAGGGGGGAGCCCCAGAGGCCTGCAGGAGCGGCTGGGGGGGAGGGTGCGGCGTCTGTCTCAGGCTGTTGGCTGCGGGTCCTGGTCCCCGGAGGTCCCGGGAATTACGTCCTGCAGGTAGGGACGAGTGCTCCTCGCTGGGCGGTCGCGGCTTCTGTTTCGAGGCCGTCCACTGCCTCAGGCAGCTGGGGACAGTGTCGGGACTGGCGAGGTGAGCGCCACTGAGGCAGGTGCTGGCAGGTGGGGTAAGGTGTGGGGCGGGAGGAAGCCGTGGTCTCCAGGCCGAGCCCCTGCCCCGCTGGGTCGGTTCGACCTCCCGCCCTCTTTTATTCTCTTGGGTATTCTATGAGTTAGCGTGAGAGTTTGTGTTCGTGATTTTATAAATGCTAATGTGTGTGCTGGTGGGTGTGATTTCTTTATTTTTCACTGATGGGAGGTTTGATAAAGACACTTGCTGAGTGAGTGTTGGATCTGAATTGGGGGCTGGCCTGGGGATCCTAGGCCAGTCACGAGAGAGGGTGAGGCAACGAGCTGGATGCGGTCCGTGTCAGTGGGGGGCCCGGGCAGTGGTCTGTGATGGGGAGGGCCTGTGGTTTACACCCGCCACCTTCTGGCTCGGGTGGCGCCATCCATGCACAATCCCACCGTTGTCTTCCTGTGTTTCCCACATCACGGTGGGGGAGACGGAAGCCCGAGGAGGGTCAGCAGCTTGCCCAGGGTCAGGTGTTGGTTAACAGGTGGGAAGCAGAATTGCGACCCAGGCTTGGCACAGCCCCTCTTGTGGGTAGCCCTGTGGCGCCTGAATACCTGTGGCGGGAGGGCGGGAGCCAGTGGAGGGGCTGAGCCCCCAGGAGGAGATAGGAGGATGGGGGTCAGGCCAGGGGTTTTGGGTGGGTGGGCTACATCCTGGGCCCCTCCCAGCAAGGCGGGATGGAGCCCGGCTCTGGGCTCTTGGTGAGGCCTCATGTGCCGAGCGGCCCAGAGACCCGCAGCTGCAGCCCCGGGTGTGCTCTCCGTGTTGCTGTGTGTGTTCACGCATACGTGTGCGTGTCCGGTGGCCCCTGCCTCGGTGGTGGCCCCAGACGCTGCCTCAGTTGAGGAATGAAAACAGTGGACCCCCACAATGTGTGGTCTCCAATGCACGCCGGTTCTGGAAGCCTGTTCTGGTTGGCGACGTGAGCAGAACAGCCGGCATGCAGTGTGCAGGGGCCAGGCGTGCCCCCCTTGGGCATCCCCGGCGCCTGGCTCTACCGTCTTATGGCAAGGTGGCTGGACCAGCCCTCACACGCTCTCCTCTTCTTTTCCAGGACAAACACCACGATGCTGCTCATGAAATTATTGAGACCATCCGGTGAGTCTTGTGCGTGCGGGCACTCAGGGCTGAGCGGGCCATGCCCGGGCCCGTGGGGGACGGGGGCTCTGTGGGGCCGTGCCCGGGACTTATTCCGGGAAGTGCCCCTGAGTCGGCTTGCTCCTAAAGGAGGCCTTGGAAGAGCAGGGTGGTGGGCAGCAGGAGTGGGCCCCACGCCCGAGGCCGGGGTCATTCACCAACCCTGGACACCGTGGCTCAGGACCTCCCCGCTTCATGGTTCGTCCCTTGCTCATGCCCGGCAGCATCTCACAGCAGAGGGCTGACAGGGCCTGGCTTGGGGACAGGTCTTCCCCTCGTTTGCAGTGTCCGTGCCCTTGTGCCTCAGTTTCCTCACGTGTAGAACGGGGAGAGTGCTTCTCAGCTGGCAGGGTTCCCACGGGAGCCCGCCCCTCACCTTTTTACTGTCCCTCTTCTCAGCTTACCCATGTCCTTTGGGGTCAGTGCTGCTTTGCTGCAGCCCCTCATGTGGAGGACACCCCTGGCGAGTCCCCGCCAGCCTCCTCCGTGCCCCTCGCATATGCGCACAGAGGGGTGAGCGCGGCATCGAGGAGGCAGCCGGGAGCGAGGCCTGGCTGGGCTCTGCTTCTAGGGCACTGCCCCCTCCTTGGATGTGGGAGGTCTGTCCGCCTTGCTGCCGTCACTGCCTCTGTGTGCCCAGGCCACGGGAGGGGACCTTGTCCTCTCCTGTCCCCGCAGCAAAGCTGTGTGCCTGCCTGTGTGCGTGCATGTTTGTGGGGGAGAAGCCTGTCAGCTTAGACATCTGCACGCAGCCGCCCAACATGAATGGGGCAAGTTCAAGTTAGAGACGCTGTTCGTGGGGGCAGGCTGAAGGACTGTGGGTGGGCTGGAGTCGTGTCGGTGGGAGACAGGGCCCTTTTCATGTCGGCTCTGGGCGGGCTTCAGCCCTTTGGACGTCCCGGTGGGCGACTCCTCTCCCGAGACTGACGGCGGCCTGGTCCTTGGGGCGTCCTGAAACGGTGTCACACTGTTCCCTCTTCCCCAGCAGGCAGTTCGGGCCCATTGGCAAAGGCGGTTGATTAGCTTGTTTCTTCCTTTTCCGTTTTATGGTGGAGAATTTCCACCCTGTACAAAGGTAGACAGAGAGTGTAACGGACGCCCATGTCCATCCCGTCTCCTGTATTGTGTGATTTTTCTAAAATGCAGTTGTATAATCGGAGGAAGGTACACAGTGGGCATACATGGTGCACAGCTTCATCCATTTGCATGCGTGTACACGCCTGCAAACGGTCAAGATGGCAAGCATCTCCCTCAGCCCTGGAAGTTTCCATGTGCCTTGGTAATCCGTGGCTCCCCGCTCCTGTCCCCAGGCAACCACCGAGCAGCCTTCTGTCACTGCAGGGTAGTTTGCATTTTCTAGAATTTTACATAAATGGAATCATACAAGATGCACTCTTTTTTTTTTTTTTTTCTTTTTTAATCCCCCTGGCTTCTTTCACTCAGTATCAGGTGTTGAGATCCGTCTGTGTTGTTCAGGACGTCGTTCCTCTTTGTCGCCGAGGAGTTTCCGTGGAGCGGAAAGGCCGGCCGTTGTGGTGGATGTGAAGTGGTATCTCGTTGGGGTATAATTTTACTTTCCCTGAGGAGTAATGATGTTGAACACATTTTGTACGTTTACTGTACTTTCTTCTGCCTTCCTTTGTGATGTGCCTGGCAAACCGATTACCTTTTAAACAAAGAAAGCCTCTGGTGTTGAAATGATTTTAGACTTACAGGAAAGTCGCAGTCGTAGTCCAGAGTTCCCGTGTTCTCTTCTCTTTCCCTGCAGTTAGCATCTCGTAGAGCCCAGCTCCGCCTGTCGGAGCTGGCGTCCCACGCTGACGGGGTGCTGTAGCTGCACCACGGCCACGGTCTAGCCTTCACCGGCTTTTCCACTCAGGTCCTAGTTCTCCCTCAGGATCAGAAGCGGGGTCCTGTCGCCTTACTCCCCTCCCGCCTGTGCCAGGCCTTCTCTCTCCTCGTCTCTCATGACCTTGACTTTCCATCTGGTTTGTCCAGTACATTCTCACGACCAAATCAAGGTCATGCCTTTGATGGAAATCCCCAGAGGTAGGGTTGTGTCCTTCTGGCACATTCTGTCAGAGGCTCCTGCTCCTGCGGTGTCTCCTGCGGTGATGCCAGCCAGGCCACTGGTCAAGGCGCTGCCCACTGGGCCCCCTTTGTACTTGATAAGTTTGGGGGAGGCGGTAGGTTGGTGGCTCGAGGCTGTGCCGCAGGGAACAACCATGGGGCCGTCATGCGATTCCCCTGCCCCGTCACGGGCGCCCTCCTTGTCCTCTGGGCTGTGGCCCACTGAGGCCGCTGCTGTCTTGTCGTGGCCGGCAGCGCTGTCCTCGGGTGAGCCCCAGCCTGAGGGCCGACCGTCTCACCAGCGAGCCCCGGTTCCTTTTATCAGACAGTAGTTCTTGCTATTTCTAAAAAATGGACTGTGTGTTTTATTAATATTGAGTTATAAGGGCTTGGTCAGATACTGTATCGCGTGTGGTGGCATAGCGTTGTGGTTTCCACGGTGGCTTTCCCTAAGTAGAAGTTGTAAATTTGGGTCTTTCTGGGACAGTCTTTGCCTACTCCAGAATCACAAAGATAGTCTCCTATGTTTTCTTCAAGAAGCTTTGTGGGTTCAGCTTCTACATTCAGGTTTAAGATCAATTACGGATTAATTCTTGTTTCTGTTGTAAGGTAGGGTCAAGATTCTTTGTCTCCCACTTGGTGTGGCTGTTCTAGTATCATCTGACCAGAAGACTTTCCTCCTCTGTGCTTTTCTCAGAAACCAGTTGTTAAAATGTTACACTATGTCTGCTCTCAGAAACCAGTTGTTAAAATGTTACACTAAGTCTGCTCGCTGCATCCTGCGTCATTGATCTGTTTGTTTCTCTTTATGCCAACACCGTGTCGTCCTGATGTAAGTAAGTCTCCAAGTCGGCCAGTGTAAATCTCCCAACATGCTCGTTCCTTCTCGAGATGATTTTGGCTGTTCTAGGTTCTCTGAAACAGAATCACCTTGTCTGTTTCTTCAAAAAAGGCTGTTACACTTTTTATTGGAATTGCTTTGAATTTGTGGATTAGTCTGGGGAGAAGTGACATTTTAACATATCGAGTCTGTTAGTCCATGAACATAGGATATCTCTTTGTTTATTTTCTCTCAGCAGTTTCCAATGTAGAAATCCTGCAAATCTTTCGTTAAAATTATCTCTTACGTATTTCTGTTTTTCAGTGGTATTTTAAGTGGCCCTTTTTAATTCTGTTTGTAGATACAGTTCACATTTGCGTGTTGATCTTGTATCCGACAACCTTGCTAAATTCATTTGTGTTCTCGTGGCTTCTCTGTAAACTCCTTAGGATTTTCTTGTTTGGAAGCGTGTGTCTGCGAATGAAGACAGTATCCTTCTTCCTTTCCAGTCCTGATGCTGTTTGTCTTTCTTGCCGTGTTGCACTCACCAGCAGGACTCCTGGTGTGTTATCGTGGAGCCTTGCGGCCGCAGACGGCCTTGCCTGCTTCCCGTCTTTGCGGGAGAGTCTCAGTACGTTGCCAACTAGTTTGGCGTGAGTGTTGTCACCTGCTTTTCCACATCGGCCAAGATGATTGTGCCATGTTTTTCCATTTGTTCCGTTTCTGAGGTGAAGAACAGAGATTGGTTTTAGTTGCTGGGCATCTTCTTTCTCCTGAAGTTGTGAGGAACTGCCGGACTCGATTCGGTGTTATGGGACTTGTGTGGGGCTTTCGGGCCTGGGTCCCTGAGGGACACTGGGCTTTGGGTCTCCTTTCTCGGAATGAGTGTGTCTGGCTCTGGCCTCACGGGGTGTCAGAGAGATTTCGTGGGGTTGGTGTATGTCTCCTGAACGTTTTATGGAATTCCCCGGTGAGGTCGCCTGGTTCTGGGGCTTTCTTTGTGGGAAGGCGTTGGCATAGAAAATGAAGCTCTGTAATAGGGTCAGGGCTGTTGAGATGTTCTATCAGTTTTGGTAATTGTGTCTTTTAAGGAACTTGTTAATGTCATCTGAGTTGTTGAATTTATCGGCATACAGTTTCCATACATCCTTATTTTCTTTCTATTATTTGTAAGATCTCTAGTGATGGCTGTTTCTTTCGTACCTTTTTTCTGAGATTATTTGTTTCAGGACCCAAAGAAGGTTTGTATTCTGCAGTTGGTTCATATGTTTTCTAAGTCTCTTTTCATCTCTGGGTCCCCTCCTTCTCTTTTTTCCTTGCGGTGTGTTTGTTGAAGAAGCCCTGTCACATTTGTCACAGGCATAATTAGTTCTTCAATTAATAGCTGTCTTTAGCTTCTGGTAGATTAATTGCCTTGCACGTGCTCTGATTTGAGACGATCTCTTTCCCAGCGTCGTAACGAACGAGTCCACTTCGCTCTTCAGTTGCCGTTGTTGGATGTGAAGCGACGTTACACTTGTGCCGTGCAACCCCTCCTGGATTCCTAGACTTTTTGGCACTTGTCCTGAAGGGCCTTTCTTCTTGGGTTCACATCTGGAGTTCAGCAATGAGGGTTTTCATTTTTATCTTTGAGGCTGAACAGTGGTTAAGAAAGTTGAGAGAAAAAAGTGGAGCATTAGTAATGAATAATATTCACTGTTTTCTCTGTGTTTCCGTTTCAGATGGGTCTGTGAAGAAATCCCAGATCTTAAGCTTGCTATGGAAAATTACGTTTTAATTGACTATGATACCAAAAGGTAAGCGGAATTGGGCCTGGGCCTTGTCCTCCACCGAGAACGGCTCGGCGCTCTTTGCGAAGACCCAGCGTATAATTAGTTATTCTTAGACGGTGCAAGCTGATCTGAAATTTCCTTTTTGAGTTGGCTGTCGTCTCCATAAAGTTATTTTGGTAGGGAATGTTGACCAAACATTGGCAAAGGCTGTCAGAGTGAGGCCATAATTGGAATCCACTTCGGAGAAACTTGAATTGGTATGTGTGAAATTACCCGGAGTTAGTAATTGCTCTTTTTATAGCCGGCGAGTGCCAGAAGTCACCGTTCCTGCCTGGAGGCTGGGGCCTGGTCAGTGACTTGTGTCTCGGGACCTTTGGCTGCTCCGGAACATTCCTGCAGCACCCTCCTGGCCTCAGAGGACACGGGTGGAGGAGGGCGAGGCGTTCTCTGGAATGCCTCCCTGGAATCCTTTTGTTTTTCTTGAGGAAGAGTGGAGACATTCCATGCTTGTGCCTGCCTGAGTTCTGGGAGGCCCGGAATCCATAGGGCCATCCTCCTGAAGGGCGGTGGGGGCTCGGGGGACCCCTGCCAGACAAGGCGTGAGGCCCAGCGTCCCCCGAAAGGCCTGCCGTGGGCTCAGCACCTGGGCGTCCTCTCCTTGATTTCACATTTGTGTCTCGTGTGCCTGTCAGTGTTTGCAGCTCCACGGAAGCTCCACTGGCTGCTCTCCCTCCTCCCCCTCCGTTGGCAACTGGTGCTTTACAAACAGGGTTGTGGTCACCCTGCCAGGGGGCTGTGGGACGCTTGGAGATGCAGAGGGTCCGCTCAGGTTTCTCCTCCGTCCGTCTGGGACCTGCGCTTGTCAGACAGTCCTCCCTGAGGCACGACCCCGGCCCCGTCAGGCTGGGGCAGGTGTGGAGCTCACCCCTTCAAAGCTGTCCCCTGCTCAGGCAGTTTTGTTACGTAGGCTGCAACTGTGTCTGTGGATTTGGTGCTTCTGTATCTGACCTTGAGCACCGAGAGCTTTTAAAGACATTTTGCCCATCAGACACGTGCAGGCACTTGCTTGAGGTTCCTCCCCTTCTTGTGCCGTGGGACTGCGAGAGGCCCCGAGGCTGGGAGGGCTGTGCAGGGTGAGCGTGAGGGCATGCACACCGTGGAACCGGCAGGGCCAGCCGCCACGGTCCCTGTCCCCTCCGGGCTCTCGCCTTGGCACAGCCTTCCGGGAAGTGGTCTCTCCAGGGTACCAGGAGCAGTGAGCAGGTCGCAGAAGTAGGAAGGGAGGGAAATACAGAGTGTAGAAAGTGGGCTTTCTTTCCTTCCCGTGCACTGCTGGGTCAAAGGCAAGCCAGGCTTTTGGGGCTGTCACCTCACCCAGCCCCCGTTTTGCACTGGGAACTCGGGTGTGTTGCTCCCAGAACCACCTAAGTCACGGGATGTCGAGTGCACGGATGTGGCATCCGCTTCCCCCTGCCCCTGCCTTGCCCGGTGCTTCCCCAAAAGGTGGACCAAAATTCACCTCGGCCCCCCTCAGCCCCTCTTGGGCCACCACGTCTGCAGGGGAGCTGGCTCCCTCCCTTGCTTTTCCTACTTCTTTGCATTTGTACTCAGCTGCCCGGGTAGAGTGTGTGTGTTTACTGTCCTTGGCTCTTGCTTCGGTCTTCCCCTTTGTGTTGGCTCCTTGCCTTTCTTGAATTCTCTTGCTCTTTCCTCCCCCACCCCCCATTGGGGAAGTCGTAAACCTGTCACATTGGGTACCGGCTTCAGTTCTGATTTTTACGTCCCCCGGGAAGGGAAGGAGCAAGACATGACCAAACACTTAAAGCCTCAAGCCAGGCATTGGGCGGGGGATGAGTGGTGGGGACAGATAACAGTGCTTTAGTGGGGACAGGGGCTGGGGGAGCCGTGGGCCAGTTCTTTCCCTCGTGTTGAATGTCAGGAGGTCGGGGGGGGGTGCGCTATTTGTCCAGCTGGCGTCACTGAAACCTCTGCCCGGCTCTTGGCGTCACGCCAGGGAGGAGACCGTTTGGTGGCTGTGTGTGCAGGTGGTGTGGAAAAGAGCCCCTGCTCGCCCCTTGCATCCGTGTAGCACAGACACTCAGCACTCAACTCTGGGTCGTTCCGTGGGGTGGGGCGTCTTGGGCACTGCTCCCCCACTCGATGCCACCCTCCCCCAACAGACAGCCACAGACATCTCCAGACACCGCTCGATGTCTCCTGGGGACAGGTTCACCCCCCCGCAAAAACCACTTAGCGTAGCAGTTGAGTGCAGGCCGTGACGCTTGTGTTTTACTCTTTTGTAAATGTTGAGAACCTCGTGACGTGAGCACAAGCCTGACTGCCTCCTTTCTGCCGATCGGGCCCTCAGCCGGGGAAGACGAGTGAGGCGTCCCGGGGAAGCTGAGCCCTGCGTGGGCCTGGCCTTGCTGCCCCGGAAGCCCTTGTGGCTGGGGTGGCTAAGCCTGCTCGATGGTCACTTCCTGGGGCTGCAGCTGAGCCCTGGGCCAGGCCAGCGGACACCTCCCCGCAGGCGCCGTCATGGGGCTCACGCCTCTGCCCAGGCACTTGCCTTTTGCTGCAGAAGCCCTCTGGGTTCGTGACATCCGACCGGAGGTCCTACCCCAGAATTGTCCGGCCAACCATCCCTGAGAATAGT
Organism: Bradypus variegatus; assembly: GCA_004027775.1. Lineage (NCBI taxonomy): Eukaryota > Metazoa > Chordata > Mammalia > Pilosa > Bradypodidae > Bradypus > Bradypus variegatus. Next base: position 9,115 of record PVKY010002186.1, on the reverse strand, counting down.
GAAAGATGGTAAAAAAACCAGAAAGGAACACCTGAAGTGGGAAGAACCGGGTTTGGGCGAATCCCTGCAGCTTTTTTGTGGCTCATCTTACACCATTTTAGAAAGTTCCAGTAAGCGGAAGCGCCTGTGTAGAAGGGGAGGCCCCACTCATCTTCCCCTGTGGGCCTCTCCGAGTGGGGCTGCTTCTACCTTGGGTTGGGGGTGAAGTGGTGGCTCCAAGGCACCCACGTGCCACCCCAGGAGTGATTCCTGCTGGCAGCAGGGACTGGGCTGTGCCCTGAGGAGGGGGCCCTGCCCGGACCCTCCAGCAACCTTTCCTTATTCACTGCTCGTGCAAAGCCCTTGTCCTTACCTGAGGCCTGACGGCGAGCCTCTGACCTCTGCTTTGACCTGTGAGTGCCGAGCGCACGGCCCTGAGGAGCTCGGGCACCTTGGAGCCGAGGCCTCCCGCCCCTCCCAGAAGCCCCAAGCCGGCCTCCACGCTCACCCTTGTCCCGCTCTGCTCCGACCTGTGTTGTCTGGCTGTCCCTTCCTGCCCGGCACCCCTGCTGGGCTCAGACATGAGCGGTGCCTTCCCCTTGCCTTTTCAGCTTTGAGAGCATGCAGAGGCTCTGCGACAAGTACAACCGGGCCATCGACAGCATCCACCAGCTGGTACGTGCCGCCAGCCCCCCCCACCCCGGTGGGCACCGCCGTCTCCTAGGGGGCTTCCGCCAGGGCTGGGCCTGGGCTCTCCCGGCTGGTTCCCTGTGCAGCCCTGGGTTGAGAGTGGCTGGGCATAGCTCGGGTTTGGGCGGGCGGGGCGTCCTTCAAAGGACAGAGGCATTGATGGCCCCCGGGGCTCCTCCCCGAGGCAGTCACTCCCGCGCTTCCCTCGTATTGGCCCCAGGACCAACTGTGGGGGAGGGCGGCCCGCATGGACAGGCACTACGTGCACGGCCTCCGTTGCTGTGCCCCTGGGATGGGCGCGGGGCCATAGCTGAGAGGTGTGCATTTGGGATGGCTACCCGGGCCGTGCTGTCACACCCCGTCGCTGCACCCGGCTGGCTGGATGCCCGTGGCTGACACTGCGGTGTTGGCGAGCGTGGTCTTCTATGCAGACTGGGCCCCGTAGGGTGGGGAGCCGGCGCCCGTCCTCCTTGGAGTTCCCTGTTCCAGGGAGATCTTGCTGGGATGGCCTTGGGGCGCTGGGCTGCTATGCAGAAGTGAGCCGGCCCGTCCTCTCCCCGTTGGGGACGAGTCTCAAGGGCCTGTGACGTCAGAGCCGCAAAGCAGTGGGTACTTCCTGTGGTTCTTGTGGATCCCTCATCCTCATTGAGACTTCAGTTCATGGCAGCCTTTTTGAGGCCAGAGGCCTGCAGCGGCAGCCCTGTGGTCCTGCGAGGAGCCTCGTTGTTTCTGGCACCCAGCAGGTGGGGGTGAGGCCTCCCGAGGCCCCGCGTGCAGGGTTCCAGCCCCCAGGGCGAGCTGTGATGGCTTTTATAGGAGTGTCTCGGCCTCGCCCCTCTCCCGTCGGCTGACAGCATACCCCACCTGTGCGCACACGTGTGCACTCATACATGCACACACCAGCCACATGTGCACATGTGCGTGCACACTACCCACGCGCACACACATGCACTCATATGCACAGACACCAGCCACACGTGCACACGTGTGCTCATATACATGCATATCAGCCATGTGCACACACATGAACTCACATGTACACACCACCCATGCATGCATGTGTGCTCATACACATACTAGCTGTGCACACACTTGCACTCATACATGCTGCATATACCACCCATGTGTGCATGCCTACACAATGCCGACACACTTCGGCACACACATGCACACAACACACATGCACTGACATGCATGCACACACCACACATGCACTCACATGTGCAGGCACCACACATGTTCGCACGCACGCCCCCATGTACATGTGTACACATGTGCACACACATGCTTGCTCGCATGTGCACACCACATGCTCGCGTGCCTGTGCACACCCATTCATGTGCACACACACTCCTGTGCGCACACCGCAGTGCTTGTATGCACACAGCTTACCCTGAACAGGGACAGGCAGCCGGCATTGTCCGTGGCATGAGGGGCAGAGGGCAGCCCTGACCAGTTTCTCTTGTGCCCCAGTGGAAGGGAACCACGCAGCCCATGAAGCTGAACACGCGGCCGTCCAACGGGCTCCTGCGGCACATCCTGCAGCAGGTCTACAACCACTCGGTTACCGACCCAGAGAAGCTCAACAACTACGAGCCCTTCTCCCCGGAGGTGTACGGGGAGACCTCCTTCGACCTGGTGGCCCAGATGATTGACGAGATCAAGATGACCGAGGAAGACCTGTTCGTCGACTTGGGCAGTGGTGAGCACACGGGGGCTGGGGGCGCTGCTCGGGCCCTGTTCCCGTGCCGGTGTCCGGGACCCTGAGCTTCTTGAAGTGCAGTTTGCGTTTTAACGGGAGTGTACATCGTGGAAGTCAATTCTCACCATGAGGCTTACAATTTTAAAAAAGCCCCATGAGCGTCCCAGGGCCCTCTCTCCATACCTGCCCCAGGCAGGTCTGAGGTCTCCTTGTTGGCCCTGGCACTCACCTCCGCGTTTCTAAACACACTTCTTGTTGCTGGAATGCGTTTTACTCAGTCTGGGAAGCAAAGCGGCCTGTGAATGCAAAGCCACCCTCGTGAGATGAGGACAGCCTCATTTAAAAAGCCACCTCAGCACGCCTTCCTGTAAACCCCGGGGGTCTCCACTCTCGCTCCTCACCCTGACAGCCCAAACGTCCAGATGTGTGGATGGGCGTGAGGCCCTCCGTGTGCTCGCTGGGCCGCCCTCCCGGCCTCAGAGCACCACCGGACAGCACGGACGAGGGTCCCCAGGGGCTGCAGTGCGTCGTGCTCTGCAGCGCATGTCTTCCCCTCAGTGTCCACTGGGGACCCCGGGGGTGGGTTGGGGCCTGGGGCAGGGGCGGATCCCAGGCGCAGAGGCGTGGAGTGCCGCCCACAACGGTGAAAGGCCGCGGGAGGGTATCCCCTCATGGGTGGCTCTGCCAGGACCCGGGTGCCTCCAGGGCCTCTGCCTGCCCTTCTATGCCTAGCAGGCCTGTTCCCTGGTTTGTCTGGGCCCCTCTGGTGGGCCGCATCCTGCCCCGTGCGGCCTCCTTGCCTGATGGCACTTCTCTCTACTTGAAGGTGTGGGCCAGGTTGTGCTGCAGGTCGCCGCGGCCACCAACTGCAGACATCACTATGGCGTCGAGAAAGCTGACATCCCAGCCAAGTACGCGGAGGTGAGTGCCTCAGGTGGCTCTGGCTGCCTCTGCTTACCTGGGATGGGGCAGGCCTGGGCACGTCCTGCTGTGGACTGGGCTGCCGCAGAGGCCACCGCTCGGCTTGGTGCCGACGTCCAGGCCTGATGTACCACTTTTCCCCAGGGAGTCAGGGCCCCTGATTTAGGGAAGGAAAAGGAGTGTTTTAGAGCAGGGAGCCCATGTGCGCCTGCTGTGTGGCTGGCAGTGCCCATCTCACCACCAGGGGCTTTGCTGCAGGGACAGGTCTCTGAGGGTTAGAAACGCTTCCTGAGGACCCGGGCAGCTGCTCACGCGGTCGGACGAGTGTCTGCTGATGGCAGCCTGTCCCCGGCACGGGTGACGAAGGTGCTAGAAACTTGCAGGAGTGTGATCGAGCTGGGAGGGGTTGGCCCCCACACCGGGGGAGCATCATGTGGGTTCTCAGCGCAGGGCCCTCTCTGCACGGCTCACCCCTCCCGCTGAGGACGTGTCCCCAGAGCAGCCTGGGCTCGAGGACGGAAGGGGTCCATTCCTGACCTTGGGAACACAGCCAGGATGTGCAGGCCCCGCTCTGCCGGTCCCTCTGGCACTGGTTGGAGAGAAGCCCCCCGGGGCTGGAGGGTCTGCGAGGGAGACGGTCCAGGTGGGGGGCTGGGCGTGTGGGGCCGAGGCTCACAGAGACCCTAGGCAGCCCACAGTGAGAGGGCACGGTGGCCCCTCAGGTGGGGTCACATGGACACCCACCCCTTCCCTCCTGCCCACACCCTGGATTGTGCATCTTCCTCGCTCCCTCCCTCTGGTACGGGCACGTGGGTGTCTTGTCTCTGCAGGAACATGTTCATATTTGGAAGTTCAGGGGCTCAGGGTGGTTCCTCTGGAGAGTTGGGGACTTGTGAGGACCCCCAATCATATCTCCCTAGGTCTGTGAGCCCCCCAGAGTGCTTTCTGAAGTGGTCAGGAGTGGGGCACATTGCAGGTTGGGAGGGGAGCTGGGAGGGCAGTTAAGGGGCCAGGGAGGGGACACGGAGGCTCTGGCTGGGCCGTGCGGGGAGGCCACGCTTGCTGATGGCCATGTGGCTTCTCCTTGCAGACGATGGACCGCGAGTTCAGGAAGTGGATGAAATGGTATGGAAAAAAGCATGCCGAATACACAGTGAGTGCCATCGCCCCGCCCCGGGCCCCGAGGCAGCCCGAGCCCTGCTGCCCTCCCTCCGTCCTCACCCCCCGCCGCCTTCTCTCCCCGTGTGGGGCATCGGAGTACACACTCTTCCTTGGGGTTCTTCGATGGTGGCCCGCGGAAGCCTCCGTCCCGTGCTGTCCCTTCCCTGTCCTCCCTCCAGTGTCCCCCAGGAGCCCTTCCATCCTGTAGGCACTGTGTGTGGGCCGTGTGCTGGGCGGTGAGCCCCGTGAGGGGGCCTCAGACCTGCTCTCCTCCCTCGGGCGACAGGGCCCCATCCTCCAGAAGCCCCTCCTTGCCCTTCCACCATCTCCATGCTCTGCTCCTCAGGGAGCCACCTGCGGGAGGCTGTCGGGCTCCTCTCCAGGTGGACGGTGTCTTTCTCGTCACTGTGCTCTCTCAGCCCCAGTGGCCCTGCCCGGCTCCTGTCGTGGGGTTGCTCGCCAGCACTGCTGAGATCACTCGGGCCTCTTCCAGGAGCTGCCTCCCCACATCGGGCAGGCTGGGGTCCCGGCTGGGCGGGCATGGGCTGTGGTGGCAGTGATGTGTGGCCAGGGGCGAGGGGCAAGGGGCAGCTTCTTAGGGGACAGGAAGGGCAGTGCTCCTTACCCTGGTGGCTTGGTGCCTGAGGCAGCTTCCGGAAGCAGACAGCAGCTCTCTCACCTCCCTGGACTTCTCCCTGTGTGCAGCCACGTTCTCTCCTGGGCAGGCAGCACTTGCTCTCAGAGACGACACCTAGCTTGAACAAGATGCAGTCTTGGTTTCTGGGGCTCCTGTAACAGAGTGCCCCAAACCGGGTGGCGTCAGCAGCAGACACGCGTCGTCTCTCGGTTCTGGAGGCCAGGGGTCCGGAAACTGGGGTGGCTGCCGTGGGGCTCCTGCTGCCCCCTCGCTCCTGCTGCCCACCAGCCGTCCTCGAGCCTGGGGCTGGTGGCCGTATCCTGCGTCCCTGCTTCCGGCATCCCAGGCCTCCCTCCTCGTGTCTGTGCCCGGATCCCCCTTTTATAAGCACTCCAGCCTCACTGGACCAGGGCCTCCCTACTGAATCACGTCTTCAGAGACCCGGTTTCTAAACAAGGTCACAGTCCTTTTACTGGGGGTGAGGATGGGGATGTGCCTTTGGGGGCCATGATCTGGCCTGCGCCTGAAGAACGGAAGAAAGTGGGGGGCTGTATGCACAAGCAGTGGGGTGCCCAGCCGGGACTGCCCCCCATGCCAGCACTGGGCCCCTGTGCACACCTCCAGCTCCTGCACAGGTGCCCTCCACAGAGCAGGGTGGACGCGGAAGGTCCCTCATCCGCAGCGGTGGTGTGGGCTCCGCAGAGGGCCTGGCACACACAACCCGGGCAGCGCAGGGCCGGCCGGGGAGCCCCTGGCAGAGGCCAAGTCCGAACAGCTTAGTGGGGTGATCCTGGGAGCCCGTGCTGCTTCGTCTTCCCTCGTCTGGGGCTCTTCGTTAGAACCGGCGCCGCTTTTTTTATTTTGTTTTTATTATTCATTGTTTTAGCCGATGAAGCAAAATATTTCTCGACTCAAATCGTTCTTGTTTTTCCCCCTGCTTGAATACTTTAAAATTAGGAAACTCGTCAAATACAGCAGAGACTGTGAAGCCCAAAGTAAATAATTCCTGTCACTCTCTCCTCCAGCTTTTAGAGAATAAAATAACACGTAAAGTTGTTATCTTGTGTCTTCAGCATCCCTTCAACTCCAGTGCCAGCAGGTTGAAGAAGAAGGATAAGAGTTTTAGGGGGAGACACCTCCCTGGCCCCCGTGGGCTGAGCTTCCTGCTCTCCTGTCCCCTCTGCTTCCCCAGCCTCTGACACTTGCCATCAGTAATGGTTTAAGCCCTGCACCCTGGAAAAGCATGTTCTTAACCCTAATCTGTTCCTTTTGACGAGGCTACTTCAGCTAAGGTGCGGTCCATCTCAGTCAAGAGGGGTGTCACTCCTTGTACTGGAGACCTTATGGGGAAGGTCACAGAGAGAAAGTGCTAGAGGGAGCAGCCAGAAGCTGGAAGTCAGCGGAACCCAGAAGAGAAGGAAGAGGCCAGCAGGCAGCTCCGGAACCCCACAGTCTTTGGGGAGAAAGTAGTGCCTTAGTGATGCCTTGATTTGTACTTTTTCCCAAACTCAAAGCAGAATGAGTAGATTCCTGTTGTTTAAGGCAGCCATTGCATGCTGTTTGCTCTGGCAATGAGGCAACTAAAACCGTTTTTGGTACCAGGAGTGGGGTGCTGCTCTTGCAAATACTAAAATGGTGGAAATGGCTTTGTGGCTGGGTGGTGGGGGGAGGCTGGGAGAACCGTGAGGTGCTGGAGGGAGAAGGCCCAGGTGGCTTTTCAGAGAACATCAGGGGGGACCCGGACACTGAGGTGCCTCTGATGGGGCCTCAGGAGGAAGTGACGACTGTATTATTGGAACCTGGAGAAAAGGCAGTCCTTCTTTTACAGCGGCAAAGAAGTTGGCAAAATTGAGTTTGGATGTCAGGTGGAAGGCAGAACTTATAAGCGGTGAACTTGGCGTTTAGCAGGGGAGATTTCCAAGTCAGTGTGGAAGGTGCAGCCTGGCCCCTCCTTGCAGCTCACAGTGAGATGCGAGGGGCAAGGGGTCTGCTGAGAACGGAACTCCTGAGCACAGAGAGACCAGGACCTGATGGCTTGGGAAATTCTGAGCCTGTCCAGAGAGTGCTCTGAGACAAGGGATGGAGGTGGCTCTATCAGGGCCTCCCTGAGCTTCCGGAATGAGTCCCAGAGAACAGAGCTGTGTGTGAGGGTTTTGCTGACTGTGGACCCCGTCGGCCATCTCAGTGGAAGTCAGGAGTGGAGACGTAGCCGTGCAGGAGGGCCCTGCAGAAGGTTCTGTTGTCTAGTGGTTTGGACCCCGTGGACTCCGCACAGAGCTGACGGGTTTCCCTGTGGTCCGTGTGAGCCGACCCACCGCCAGCCGTCAGGGAGAGGGACGGGGAAGGGACGGGTGGAAGGAAGGTCGGCTTCAAGGGCAGAACCATGGAAGCCGAGGTCTGGCCGAGAGAGCGGGGGCAAGGCTCCCACCCGCCGTTCAGGGAGAGAGTGGGGCCTGCGCCCCAGTGTTGTGGGGGAGCCTGGCGCTGCCCAGGGGCTCAGAAGGGGTGGGGCTGCCGCTCCCTCAGGCCCGGAGGACAAGACATCAACCCACAGGTGACCCTCACCTTGAAGTGTGATGGCGTCTGCCCTGCTGGTGTGGGAATCGTGGGGCTCTTGTGTCCCTGACTCAGTAAGGAACACTGTTTCCATCGCAGCTGTCAGTTTCCGGGTCTGGGACTGGCTGTGGACTGAGCCCCGAGGAATGGCGGCGATGGCTGCATTTCTGGAGCCACTGATTTATGGCAGGAGCCGCGGTGGTCCTTCCACCGAGAACAGAGGTGGGGCAGACGCAGCCCTGCTCGGCTGTGGTGCACCGTGAAGCACGGGGCGCGTGCTGGGTGACGTGCTGGGTGGGCCTGGGTGAGCTGTCCCTGCCAGCCTGCTCACGGGGGGCTTCTGGTGAAAAACGGCTTTTATTATCATACCTGTATAGAAAGTATAAAAAAACCCTTTCTGTTAAATTTCCGGACGTATAGGAGACGTGAGCCGACAGCACAGAGCTCCGTGCCCTCTGCCCCCACCCTCACAGGCCGGGTGGCGCTTACCTTGCGTTGGGTGGGGCGGCTGTTGCGGTGGGTGCGTGGGGGTTGATGTTTACTCGCTGCCGTCTGCACTTTCCCTCAGGGTCCCCTGTGCGTCGAGCAGCTCTCGGGGTCTTACAGGAGGGTTTCTCTCCCCCGGACCCCCGCTGCACTGTCGCCTTTTCCAGCACGCCCCGTAGCTGGAATCCTGCAGTGAGTGGCCTGCGGCCGGCTTCCGTCACTGAGCATGGTGTGTTCCAGGTTCCTGCGTGGCTTTCCATGGCTTGTGAGCCCGTCTTTTCACCGCGGAACCTTACCGCAGTGTTGGAATGTGTCGCAGCAGGTCTGGGCATTCGCCTGCCGGGGGGCGTCCCGGTTCCTTCCAGTTTAGGGCAGTTGTGAATAAAATTTCCTTAAACAGCCCAGTGCGGGGTTTTGTGTGGATGCAAGTTTTCAGCTCAGTGGGGTAATTCTTAGAAGTCGATCCTGTGTTCAGACTTTCTTTGTTTTTGACGACCTTGATGCTTTCGAGGAGGACCCTTCAGGTATTTTGTGAAATATCCCCCAGTTTAGGTTCGTCTAATATTTTTCTTATGTATTTTTTCTTTGGTGTCTCCAAGTTTGCGAGGGATATCCCGTCAAACGAATCCCGGGCGGTCAGTGCATCTGTCTCCCGCGGTGGCGTCGTCTCTAAATGTTTAACTCATGGTTCCGAGCGTTTGTGATTTTCTCAGAACGCAAGGACCTCAGACACAACTCCTGCCAATAGAACTGAAGGTTCAGGCGGTGAATCTGCTGCTGCTTTCATTTTGGTACCGGCATTTTCTTATCTTATCTTTTTTGTTTATTTGTTTAAGGAGTTATTTTATAATTGTGAAAGGTAGCTCTTGTTTGCTGCCAGAATTCTAATAGCGTGTGAAGCGGAACTGTAACCCTCTGTTCCCGGGATCTGCCTCCTTTGCCCCACGCACGTGTGTGCACGCTTACACACACACTTGCACACC
>PVKY010002185.1:0-26937 GCA_004027775.1 Bradypus variegatus | reverse complement strand
ATGTAACTGTTGCTCCGTGAATTTCAGTTGCGTGAACCTGCAAACACCTTCAACGTGGGCCAGTTTATATCATAGAGAGAACTCAGAGATGTGTCCCTATCCTCAGAAAATAGAAATCCAATTATGTAAAATGTGGGAAGTCTGGTGGAAGGACAGAGAACTGACATTTCTTCATTATCAGTAGGAGTCAAAGGAATTTGGTAATTCCTCACGAAAGCCTTGCCAAGTATGTTACCTATTTCCACCTAACATATAAGGAAAACATTCCAGCTCGGGTCTGCAAAAGTGAGCAACCCTGGGGCATCAAGGCAGCCTGGGACAAAGGCTGGGAACGTGGGTCTAAGTTTCACCTCTGCCACTAAGTTACTGGGTCCCCAGGCAAAACCACTTCCCCTGGATGCAGTTCTCCCACCTGCACGGGGGAAGGGGAGGAGCTAGATCAGTGGGGAAGGGGTTGTTTGTTTGTTTGTTTGGGATGAGGTGGGGGGGCGGTTATCAGGACCCCTTTGGACCAAGGCTTTTTCCATTCAACATATTTCCCTTCTTGGCTCTTTGAAAACCATTTGGGGGCAGTACTCTGGGTTATTCGTGGCAATGTCCTACCCCTCAAGTTGATGGGAGCGGACAGGTTGTGATGGCTCCGAGCCCCTCCCAGCAAGTTGGGTGCCCCTGGGGCAAGCTGAGAGATGCCTCACTGAGGGATGCCGGCTCCCCCCGGCTCGGCGCCTCCGGCAGCCAGGGGCTCACGGTCCGGGCGCGAAAGGCAGCCCCCGTGTCCCGCACTTCTCCAGCGGCCTGCACCAGGCCGGGCTGTGGGCGCAGACGCGCGCCTTGGAGGAATTTGACGCTCAGGGGGGAACACAAGCGTCCCAACGGCGGGGGCCGGGAGATCCCCTGCTGCGGGCGGGCGGCTGCGGCTGGGAACCACTTCTCGGTCAGCGCCCCTCCCCGCCACGGCCGCGCCCCCAGGGCTGCACCGACGCCCCGGAGGGAGCCCGGCCCGGCCCCGAGGGGACCCACCAGAGACTACGAACACGACATCCTGGCACCCCAACCCTCCGGCGCGCCGCCCGGGTCCGGGGTTCGGGATCGGGCAGCCCCGCGGCTGCAGCCGGCGAGGCCCTGAGCCCCCGGCGCCCTCCCGGACCCGCACCTGTCGCGCCCCGCTCTGCGCTCACCTCGTCCTGGGGGCCGCCGGCCCGTCCCCGCGCCGCTGAGCCCAGCTCCCGCCGCTGCCGGCGCCCACTTTCGGTTTCCCAGCACGGCCAGCGCCGCCACCGCGGCTCGGGGGGTCACCACAACCGGCCGCTCCGCCCCGCTCGGGCCCGCCCCGCTCCGCCCCCGGGCCGCCTGCTCTCCGCTCTGCGCATGCGCAGTAGCCGCGGCACCCGCCGGCGTCCGCGCGTGGGAAGGAAACAGACACCGCCTAGCGGTTTCTGCGCGTGCCCACGCACGGGCCGGCGGCGGGGGGCGGGGGTGCGCAGAAGCGCCTCCTGGTGGGCGCCGCGGGTACCGCCCGGGGGCCGCCCACCCTTGCCGGCCGTGACCGCGCTGCTCTGGCCGCCAGCACCCCAGGCTCGGACGGGGTGATGGACGCCTGCTCGTCCGTCTCCTCAGGCTCTGGGGCGCTCGCTCCCTCCGCTCCTGGGCTCTCCCTGTCCACTGCTCGTGGCCTTCAGGTCCTTTCTCAGAAAAGGGACGGTGGCTGCCGCCTCTAAAATTTCAGCGTCTTTCCGGGCTTTGCTCATCTTCCAGTTGCCTCCTGTCCTCTTAAAAGGAAAGCTCTGGGAGCAGAGGGATCTTGGGTTTCGTCCCGGATCCATTCCCAGAGCCTAGGGTGATGCCAGGCACGTGATACGCATTGAATGCAGATTTGACCAATTCATTTATTCATCGATCCACTCATTCAAATTTACTCGACACCTGGTGCCTAGTCTCTTATTTCTACTGCGCATCAATTCTGCCAACATTCCTGTTTTATACTCTTTAGACCAGCATTGAACGCTTGAACAGCCCTACTGTGAATTCAACCAGTATTTTTTTATGGTTTTGATATATGATCGAGATACAATAAACTGCACGGTTAAAGCATACAATTTGATAAGTTCTGACATAGGTACACGCGTGAAATCATCACTACTATCAAAATAATGAATATATCCGTTGTCCCCCAAGGTTTCCTGTGCCCCTTTATACAATCCTTTGCTCCCTGTCCTCCCCCCAACCCCAACCACTGATCTGCTTTTTGTTGCTATAGATTAGTTTGCATTTCCTAGAGTTTTCTATAAATGGAATCATGCAGTATGTATTATTTGGGGGGCAGGGGTCTGGCTTTCACTCAGCATAATTATTATGCGATTCAGCAGCATGCCTCAAAAAGCTGGTTTCTTTTTGTGGCCCTGTAGTATTCCACTGTATGGATATACTCAACCTACCTAGTACCTGCTGTGCCACTTCCAGGTATTTACCCAAGAGAAATGAAAGGGTGTTATCACACAGGACCTGCAAAAGAATGTTCACAGCTGCTTTGTTCCAGACCAAAATGGCAACAACCCAAATGCCCATCAGTAGGCCAGTGGATAATCAACCCCTGTTTATTGAGCAGCTGCTGCTAAATAGCAAACTTTTATGGAGCTTCTGCTTTGGGAATGCACAAGCCCGTGCTTAAGGAACTTTCAATTCAGTGAAAAGATGCAGTGGGCATGAGAAGGTAATCTGGAAGTACATTTTGGGAAGCCTGATATCTCATTGTTGGGGATTGAATCATGTCCTCCACAAAGCTCTTAATCCGAGTTCCCATGGGTGTGAACCCATTTGTAAATAGTATCTTTGAGGATGTTACACTGAGTCAAGATGTGGACTCATTTGTGACTAGGATCCTGAAGATTCTATTTAGGGGAGGCCAAAGTGAATTGGGGAGGCTTTATAAAGAGAGGGAATTCAGATACAGTTGGAGGAAGCCACGGGAAGAAGCCAGCTGTCTGGTTAGAGTGACCCGAGGAGAGGAAGCTCAACATGTAATGGAGGCAGAGACGCAAGCCAAGGAACCTCCAGGATGGTGGCGAGCCAGCGCCGGGATACTCCGGGCTTCCGGGAGAAAGCCTGGCTTTGCCCATGCCTTGACATTGGACTTCTAGTCTCCAACAATGCGAGATAGTCAATTCCTGTTAAGCCAACTAGATGGTATTTGTCCGAGTCGCCTTGGCAAACTAACACACTCATACTCAGGAGTTTGGGCTTTTTCCCAGAGTCAATGGAGAATGTTCAAAGTTTCCAACAAGGGTTTTTGGACACTGTTCTCCTTCATATTCCCACATCTGGTCTCTAAATCTGCCCCAAAGTCTCTCCCTAGGACCTCTCTCTTCCCTCCCTTCTGTTTCAGGCTGTTTCAGCTGTCTCTTCCCTGCCATCTCTCACTTCCAATCTGCTCCACACATTGCAGTGGATTTAATAGATCTAAAATACTGCCAGCCCGCATTTGGATTCTTCAGTGCTGATCCTCTGGCTACACATCCCAAATGGGAAAGATGTGAAAAGAAGCTCCAAGCTGAGCGAGTGCCAGTGGGAGTAGGAATTCAGAAAAAACTCCAGAGTCCACAATGCAAGATTAACCGTAAGATGATGTGAGCTGTCTTGAAGTCTGTGATCCTTTATACTTGCAAAGGTGTTGCATGTTTGGCCTGTCCTATATGGAAAGAAAAATGATGCTCTGTAGGTAGTTTCTTTTAATCAGCTTTATTGAGGAATATTTTACACATAAAAATCTTTTAAGTGTACAGTTTGATGTGTTCTGGCCAATGTAGTCGATCATCAAACCACCACCACACTCAAGATCTAGAACAAGTCATCATCCTTGAAAGTTCCCCCATGGCCCTTGCAGTGAGTCCCCTTCCCCCATCCCCAGCCCCTGGCCACCACTTCTCTGATTTCTGTCATGATGGCTTTGCCTTTTTTAAGATGTCATATGAATGGAATCATACACTATGTAGTCTTTCCTGTCTGATTTCTTTTATTTAGCGTAATGCTTTTGAAATTCATGCATTTGTTGTACAGGTCAGTATTTCATTACTTTTCATTGCTCATTAGGATTCCATCGTATGGCTATACCACAATTTGTTTATCCGTTCACCAATTGATATACTTTTGTGTTGTTTTCAGTTTGGGTCTGTTAGGAATAAAGCTGTTATAAATATTTACATATAGGTCTTTGTGTGTTCATATGTTTTCCTTTCATACTTAGGAGTAGAATGGCTGGCTGTTGGGTAAATGTATATTTAAGTTTATAAAAAACGGTGAGTTCTTTTCTAAAGTGGCAGCACCATTTTAGATGCCCCCCAGCAACATATGAGAGTCCCAGTTTATCAAAATCCTTCCCAATACTTGGTATTGTTCGTCTTTTTAATGGTAGCCCTTCCAGTGGCTGTATAGGGCTATCATATTGAAAAGTTTGCAGTTCCCTGATGATGAATAAGTTGGGCATCTTTTCAGGTCTTTATTAGATAAATGTTCTTTGGTAAAGTGACCATTCTGCAGGTGGATTTTTGGCCAAGACATATTGGGGGTGGGGAGTGGGGTTCTCAGACCTCCTTGTGTAGCTGATAGAGCCAGGACAGATGAGGAAATTGTATTTATTTCTTTGGATTGTGGTTCAAGGTCCAAGGATTTTAATAATTCACTCTTGTGCTCTGGATATAGTCGGATTTAGGAGAATTAGGGGAAGAATAAGAAGACACAGATGGTTACTCTTTAGGCACAGTGGTTCTTACCCTTTTTGGGGGAAGTCAGTATATGGGAAAGCAACACAGAGATATAAAATTTGGCTATGATTTCGAAGAGGGTTTGGAGTCCCTGAAGCCCCACTGTGAACCCATGTTAAAAACTACCTTAGAGGAAGGCATATGCCCTGAGGCCAAAGAGCAGAGTTGTTAAAATAGATGAAACTCAGAGGAAAGGCATTCTCCCTCAGCAAAAGCCCTGGCTCACCTGTGTACCACAGGGGCTGGGTCAGGAGCACCTGAGACCCTCAGGAGAGGCAGGCACACTTCCCAGGAGCCATGCAGAGGGCCTCAGGTGGCCTTTGGAGTCTATAAGGTGGTTGGACAGAGGAGCAGTAACACCAGGCCAGCAGGTAGCAGGCTGGGAGGTAATTGGTGCCTGTCCAGGTGCTTCCCAAGAGAGTTATGGGAAACAAGTGTGCTGGTCCATTGTTTGTGTCAGCGTGGCTGGGTTATGGTGGCCAGTTGTTTGGTCAGACCCTGGCCTCGTTGTTACCGTGGAGGCATTCTGAAGATGGGCTTAGCATCCATGGTCGGTTGAGTTTAAGCACAGGACATGGTCCTCCATAATGTGGGTGGGCCCCATCCAATCAGCAGGAGGTCTTGGAGCAGGGATGAGCATTCCGGGGATCCAGGCTGCACCCTCCACTCCTTGCATTAGGTTGAATTTCCAGCCCAATGAATTTGGGCTCAAGAGCTCAACTGTCCTCTCACGGGGCGCTGAATGCACATCAAGGCCCAGGTGTGAGGAAGGAAGATGGATTTGTCACCAGCGCATCCTAGACTGAGAAAGGTGGAGATATTTCCATCGTGGAAGTTCCATCTGAGCCCCTTCCTGCATTTTTGCCCACAACGGGGGAGCCTGTACATTTGGAGAGAGCCAAACTGAGACACCTGTGCAAGCAGACAGGCCCGAAGCTGCTGGTCATCGAGTCACCCTGCCCCTACCCCCTCCCTCCCTCGTCAGACCCTCCATCCCCCAGGTTCAGCATCAGCCTTTAGCATGAGGCAGGGAGACGGCAACCACATTCCAGGAAGTCATCTGTAGCTCCTTTTGTTTCTTTCTCACCTGAGAGATTTTTCCACCTTTGAAATGCAGCCCAGGGCCTCTTGTACTTTGCAGCTACTGCAGGCAGCTTTACAAATGTCTCTTTCATCCTCCAAAATTTAGAGCAGAAACTTTAGAGACCTCTAGTTGTCCTCATCTCATTTCCCATCTCAAAACAACACTCACTTCTGTCACATTATGGACCACCAAATAAGCCCTCAGGCTTTGATGTGGCATCACTCAGTGTTTGATGTGGCTCCTCTCCCGGGAGAGCCTCCTCAAAGCCCCCAACTCAGAGTGACAGTTCTCAACTGGGCCCCAGATGAGCCTATTTACTCCTCAAAAAGGTTGATGCAGAGAAGAAGTTAGGAAGTGATTCCATGGCTCATCTCCCCAAGAACAACTTGGAAAATGTTTTACATTTTATTCACCTTTATTCTGAATTGTTTAATCACAAATAACTTTAGCAACACTCCTTTTATTTTTCCAAGTTCAGTTTTATTAAAATTATTTGGCAATTTAGGTAGCAGTACAAAGTCTTTGTGACTACTGGACACATTAGACATGAGTTTTGATTTTTGAAGGGTTAGGTGCATGCACTTTCTAAATCTCCTGCATTTCATTACCTAATGGCAAAGGGCCTTAAGTTTCTCTATCAACAATAACCTGTTATTCGTAGAACAGAAATTTGTAAAATAAGATTAAAAAAGTAAAATCCACAGATGTAAAAAAATTCCCTTCAAATATTAAGAACATATAAAGTATGTTAAAGATATGTACATTTAGTCCTCCCAGTAGCAAGGCATGCATTTGATGTCTGTAGTTTTGGGCTTTGATTTATTACTAATTACAATTGAGAGATCAAAGAGATTTCAAAAGCTATGAAACCGTTACTGACATTTCCAGTATGGTTCCAATGGCATTAGAGCACAAAACCAGGAGAGCACCTGATTTGGCCTTTAAAATCACACAATAAATATGGAAATGTTTCATGAATTTTCATGTCATCCTTGTGCACTGGCCATGCTAATCTCTGTATTGTTCCTATTTTAGTATATGTGCTGCTGAAGTGAGCACAGCAACACTCTTTTTAGAAACAAAGCCCCAACATATTCAAAGCTATGTCTGCATATGAAACCCTGCTCATGGGCGCTTTTTGCTAACATAAGTTCAGCAAAAATGGGTCTAGGACAAAAGGCGTCTTTGGACAGATCTACCTTTGGCTTGCTCCCTCTCCCATCAGCAATTGCCTGCCGAACAAAGGCAGAGAAACTTCTAGACAGCTCTGCTTGTTTTAACTGGGTAAGGAGAAAAAATTAAACTAAACTAAAAGCAAAAGGAAGAGATTGTCCAAGCTTTGCTGAAATCTATGCTCTGGTAAAGCTAAGGATGTGCTGATCAAACAAAACCCCTTAATCTGCCCACAAAGCCTCCCAAGGTGAGTCAGCTAAAAAGAGCTAATACCCCAGAGAGCTGATCCCCAGAGCTGGAGAGCCCACACAGTAACAGAACACTGGAAAATAGGAGATAATGAGAGCTTAAAGAGATATTGTGCAGAGAAAGGTCACGGAAACAACACAGGGGCCTCACCTTTGGCCTCTCACCAGCTGTGGGTGGTTTGCACAGCTCAGCCCTGGACAGGGCCAGAAAGAGGGATGATTCTGAGGATGTGGCTATTAAGAGTGATCAGCTGATTTAGAGGCCCAGTTGGGGGTAGTGAGAGGGAAGCGGAGTCACAGATACTCTCAGAATCAACTATGATACAGATGCTGAAAGAGTCAATAAACCAGATGGTACAAAAATTGTACCACGATGGATGCTAGGGGTGAGTAAAGGAGAAGGAGCAAGATGAAAGAACAAAATCTCAAAAATATTTAAAGTAATATGAAAACATCCAGCACCCAACAAGGTAAAATTCACAATATCTAGCATCCAATACAAATGACCAGGTGTGCAAAGAAGCATCATGAGGAGAAAAGCCCATCAATAGAAACAGACCCAGAAATGACACCAATTATAGAATTCATACCCAAGGACATTAAACAGTTATAATTATCCTCCCGCCTCCCACCATGCTCAACAGAAAATGGCCATTCAGGAAAGTCACAGACAGATGATGACATTTACTTAATTTTCATCTCAATCCTGAGGGACATAGTTTAATCCCTGAGGATTTTCACCCAGATGAGGAAGTAAGAGTGTGGGAAAGGGAACACCATAGGAAACGAGAGTTGGAAGGTTTTTGTGTTTAAGTTCATTAGGAGTCCTGTAAATAGTCAAGTCATGGTTAATTCCATCTGTCAACTTGGCTAGTTTATGGTGTTCAGTCATTTGGACAAGCAAACAATGGCCTGATTGTTACTATAGGGACATTTCATGGGCATCAGTAAGTTGATTGGATCTATGACTGATGACATCTTCAACAATGAGGAGAGTCTTCTCATCCAATGAGTTGGAGGCTTTAAAACAAGAACTAAGGCATTCAGCAGTCAGAAAGAATTTCTACCTTTATTTCAGCCAGCCAGTTTTTTTCTGAGAAATTCATCAGAGTTTCCAATAGGTGGCTTTTCCCAGGGAATTCAACTTCACCTTCATTGAATTTCCAACCTGCAACGTGACCTACAGAATCTGGGATTGCCAATTCCTGGGTTCATGTGAGCCAATCCCATAACAAATCTAATATTTATGTATATATATACTTTCAGTTCTCCCTCTCTGGAGAACTCTGACTAATACAAATCATAAACAGTTTACTCTCCAATGCCAGTTCTAGGAGCTTATCTGAAAATAAAATTGGACATGTGTGCAAAGTCATATATAAGATGTTCACAACAGTGCCACTTAGAAAATCAAAAGGCTTGAAACTACCTAATGTCAAATATAAGTTGTATAGATCATGGTACAACCATACAAGGGAACACTTTACAGCCATGTAAAATAATGAGTTTGTCTGTGTGTGCTGATAGGGACCATTCTGAGCTCTGGTCCTGCGTGATGAAAATTAAAAGCAAGACTTGGCAGGTCCCAACTGAATCCCAGAACAAAACCCAAGAATATTTACAGGGCTACAAAAATGTCCAGGATCCAACAAGGGAAAGTTCACAATGTCTGGTAACCAATGAAAATAAGCCAATGAAGATAATGAGGAGAAAAATCAATCAATAGAAACAGACCCACAAATGACACAGCTTACAAATGAAATTATAGGAATGCATTTATTGGTAATGACAAAGTCCAGGATAGGACAAAGTGGTGGCTTTCTGAGGTAAAATGAAGGATTAAAATCATTAGAAGAGAAGATGTCAAAGATGTCAAAGACCTGAAATTCATGTAACATCCATGTAACCATTCAAATGAAAAAGAATTAACAGAAAAACAGTAGAATTTGATGAAATGACATTGAGCATTTTGTTAAAATCCTTTCTTCATGTAGGAAAGTGTTGTGGACCTTTTGTTAATGTATATCTTAAAAATCAAGGGTAAATACTCATGAATGTATAATTTCCAAACAAGCAGAAAAAAGAAATGGGAATTAAAAAAAGATAACTCTATCAACCCAATAAAATGCAGGAAAGAAGCAACAAAGAAGAAGAAGGAAAAGAAAAGCATGTTAAATAAAAGAGCAATGTAAGATGGTAAATATATAAGTAAATATATCAACCACAACAATAAATGTAAATGATAGAGTCAGAAAATCACCAGATACAAAGATTCTTAGATGTTTTAAAAAGCAAAATTTATCTGTGTGCACATTTCAAGAGTGATATTTAAAACATAAAAATCAAAACATTTTGAATGTAAAAATACAGGCAAAAAGGTGTCAGGCAAACACTACCCAGGAGACATAATAGCAGACAGCTGACTAAGAAAATCAGCATTGTTGGGGATAAAGAAAGTTATGACATAATGATAAAAGAGCCCTCTGTGTAACAGAATACTTTGATCGTTTGAACCTTCTAAGCATGAGCAAAATTTTGTCCAGTCACATCCTTGACTTTTTCTCAAGGACATACTTTGCTGACAGTGCATCTCCTAATATTGGTGTCATTTGCAATCTAGATAGACTGAGAATTTCCCAAATCACCAAGTCCTGGCTCCTTTTTTGCGAAACAGTTCTTCCCTCAATTCTATCTCTTCTTGCATTTTACTATGAGCAACAAGAAGAAACCAGGCCATGCCTTCAAACCTTTACTTGGAAATCTCGTCAGCTAAATAGCCATGCCATCATTTACAAGTTTTGCTTTCCACATAACTGCAAGACATAATTCAGCTAAACCTTCTGCCACTATGTAACAAGAATCCCCTTTCCTCCTGATTCTAGTAACACATACCTCATTTCATTTCTCTCTGAGCCGTCACTGGCAGTGCCTTCAAAATCCGTATTTATACTGAAAGTCTGTTCATGACAATTTAGATATTCTCTGAGACAATTTATGTTTTCTCTACCACACCCCTCACTTCCTTCCAAGTCCTCATTAGCAGGGTAGTAAATTACCAACCATAGTTTTACTAACAGCCTTTTCAAAGCAATCTAAGCTTTCTCTATCATGTTCCCCAAACTGTTCTAGCCTCTGCCCACTATCCAATTGCAAACCACTTTCTCATTTTTAGTTATTTGTTACAGCAGCATAACTCTAGATAACAAAATCTGTTGGTTTCCTATTGCTACTCTAACAAATTACTACAAACGTAGTACCTTAAAACAACATGAATTTATTATCTTATGGTTCTGGAGGTCAGAAGTCTAAAATGGGTCTCATTGAGTAAAGATCAAGGTGTGGGCAGGGCTGCATTCCTCCCAGAGGCTCTGGAGGATGATATATTTCCTTGCCTTTTCCAGCTTCTTGGCCCAGGCTCAGGGCCATCTCTGGCCAACTTTCCCACTGGCGCCCTCTCTGGTCTGGGGGCTGGTCTGCTCCCAGGGCTGGGGCTCCATTTTGTTCTGTCCGTGAGCCCCTGTTTTCACAGCAAGGCCTGGTGCGGGACCCCTTGGCTCTAGAAGCAGGGGTGGGGGCTGCTCCCCGTGGAGGAGCTGAATGTCCCCAGGAAGCGAGAAGGCAGCCAGTGGGGGACCCCAGTTCCTAGCCTGCCCCCACTCCTCTGTGTGAGATGGGGAGGTGGGCAGAGGCGAGGCCCCACCACCCAGAAAAGGTCTTAGGGGGGCAGCAGCCGAGGGGTCATTGAGTCAGTCTCACCTGCCCCCCGCCGGGGCCACTGCAGACTTCTCAGGACCCAAGGTGGGGGGAGCCCCTCCACCTGCCAGGACCCCACCCCTCCACACACACCTGTGTCAGGTGGGGTCTTTGGAAGATGCTGCCAGGATTCAGGGAGCCCCCTGGAGACGGGCTGGATGCCTGGGCTGGGTCCAGTGTGTGGCGTCCCCTCCTGGGTCATGGGAGTGGGGGACTGGGTTTGGACTTTTCCCAGAGGAGGGGCCATCACCAACCTGCCCCCTCCCCCACCCCGGTGCCCAGGAGTGTACGCTGAAGGTCCAGGGCAGGAAGTTCAAGCTGCAGGACCTCCTCATCGTCCCCATGCAGAGGGTGCTCAAATACCACTTCCTGCTGAAGGTAAGGGCAGCGCAGGGCCAGCTGGGGTAGACATTAGCAGGCACGAGCTCACTGCTCCACAAACCCCAGGAAATGTGAGCACAATGGGTACAATGGGGGGTGGCGACCAAAATTAGCAACTGGATCAGAAAAACCCAAGGAAGGAGGGAGGACAGCATCCTCAGACCCAGAAGTCAAAGAGCTTGGTTTGCCTGTGAGCTTCCCAGTGGCCAAGGTGGGAATGGAAAGAGGGAAGGTCTTCAGGACACAGACAGTGACAGAGAACACTGGTTTGGGGAGATACAGCATGAGCCCCTGTAACGAAGGCAACCCAGAGATGTGTATCCCAGCCCCTCACCTTTCGCTGCCTTAACGTCCCTGCTGAGGTTAATCTTGCTCCTCTTCCCAGTCATCCATGAGGTTTGGGGGTGTCACCCAGGGGAGGGGCCTATGTCTGTGCTGGAATCAGGCAGCCAAGCCAGAGCCTGGGCTGGGGCCAGAGGGTGGGTTTTTTGTTTTTCCTGAGGTGTACACCCCCCCATCCTCCAGGAGCAGAGCAGAGGCTGGGATCCCCATGTGGTCCCACATGACCCCCTTCTCACCCCTCCAGGAACTTCTGAGCCATTCCATGGACCAACCTGAGAGACAGCAGCTCGAAGAGGCATTAGAAGCCATGCAGGTGGGCAGGGAAACTGAGGCATTAGAGACTTAGTGGGCCATGCTGGTGTTCCCTGGCTGGAACCGGGCTCCCTAACCAGCCACGTCCCATAGACAGAGATGTCTTCCTGGCACAGCACGTGGGCGGAGGGAGCTGAGGCCACCACTCCCCCAGAGCCCCGATCCCTCAGCTTGCTGTCCTCACTAACACCCTGAGCCACTCTCCTCCTGCCTCTTGCCTGTGTGCTGGGGCCACCGCCGTTCCCCAGATGCCCAGCTCAAGTCTGGCCTCGCACCTCCCTGGCTGGGTGCCCCCACCACCCAGTCCTTTGGGTTCGCCTCCAGGATGCCCACCTCCAGCCCAGTGCCCTCTGTGCCTGCCTGGGCTGCTCCCCTTCCTTGGCTCCTGACTGTTGGGGGCCCCCAGCTGCCTCCCTCTCCCCTCTTTCCCTCGTGGAGACTCCCATCCAGCAAAGCTCCCTGAAGGAGAGCCTAGCTCATGTCACTCCCCTCCTCAAAGACCTTCTGTGGCTCCCCAGTGCTCACAGACCCAGGAACGAGCTCTCACCCTGGCATTCGAGGCCTTTTATGAGGCACTTGCAGTCTGCTTTGCGGCTGGCTCCCATGAATCCCCACGGGCCCTTCATCCCTCACCTGAGTGTTGGCTCAGGCCATGCGCTCCCCCTCTCACCCAGTGAAGTCCTGCTCTCCCTCAGTCCTTGCAGTGTGACCTGACCCCGGGGGGATCACTGCCCCAGGACCCTGGTTCCAAGACCCAGGAATACCCTCCTCCTAGACAGTGCTCAGCCCTGGGGGGACCCATGTGTGCCTGTCCCTCCCCAGCCAGACCTGTGCCCCAGCGTCACTGTGAGTCCCCAGGTGGGCCCAGTGCCCAGCACACAGAGGTGCCCTCAGCAGTGCCCGGCTCTCCCCCCATCGGAGCACAGGGCGCCCCTGCCACCCTCCCTGGCCCTGAGGCCTGGCCTTGGCCCCAGAGCAGCCCCCTTGACTCCAGATCCCTTCTCCCCTCCTGCATGGCCTCCTGAAAAGGCCCCTCCCAGGATGGGGTGGGGGCTGCGAGCTGTCTCCATACCCCAAGGGTAGGGAGCAGGAGACCCACCCTGGGAGGGTGCTGGCTGCCTGCTGGCTGTGCCAAGGAGACTCCTCTGAGCAGGCCCCAGGCCCGTTGGGGAAATTCACCCCAAATCGCGTGTAAACTTAGAAGCTTCGGGCACGCGCTTGAGTGCTTGGGTGTAGACACGGGGAGGGGGCACGGAGACCCCGGTGTCTGCTGCTCCGCTCAGCATGTCCCGGTTCTCAAACCACTTCTGTGGTCTCTGGGGAAGGCCCCAGGGGACCAAAACCTCCTGTCACAAAAACCAGAGGGACAGGCTTGTCCCTCTCACGGGCAGCTGTTGATGGGCACGTCCCCCACTTCGGACTGGGCTGCTCTCCCCAGCACCAGCTCGAGCCTGTCTGCTAGGGAGCGCCTGGGTGCATGTGCGGTCGCAGACCTTCTCAGGGGGCCTCGAGGCAGCTGCTCAGGCCAGCCTGCGGGGTTCGTGCACCTTGCCTTCCCCACTCCCAGCAGGGGGCCGACTGAGGGCCCCAAGAGTGCAGCTCGTGGTGCTCCTCGAAGAACTCCGTGACTTCCAGGCATGCCCTCGACAATTTCGAGACCCGTTAGACCAAGTCCTGAGACTTTAGAGATGGAAGTAATTTTAAGATTTTAGCTCCATTTCCAAAATAATGTAGGAAAGCTCTCGTGCAGTCATCCTGTGGCTTGATTCCTCCCCCAGAAACAGAGCACTCCCTCCATGTAAGATGGTATCATCCATTAATTAGCTGCTCTGCGTCTGTTCTGGTTTGCTAAAGCCACCAGATTGCAAAATGCCAGAAATGAATTGGTGTTTATAAAGGGGATTTATTAAGTTACATTTTTACAGTTCTGAGTGTCCAAACTAAGGCATCAACAAGAGGATACCTCCACTGAAGAAAGGCCGATGGCCTGGAACCCCTCTGTCAACTGGGAAGGCATGTGGCTTGCGTCTGTTTGTCCTCTGCTCCCGGGAAGCATTGCTTTCAGCTTCTGATTCCAGTGGCCTCCTCTTTAAGCATCTGTGGGTTCTCATTTAGCTTCTCCGGGGCAAACTCTGGGCCTCATCTCTTAGCTTAGCATCTCCAAATGTCTGGTTTCAACGGCTGGCTCCAAAATGTCTCTGGGCATTGTCTCTCTAAGTGTCTCTTCCAAATGTCTCTGCCTTTTACCCTCTCATAGAGGAGGCCAGTAAACTAATCAAGACCCACCTTGGATGGATGGGGTCACAACTCCGTGGCAATAATCTAAAGTTCCCACCCACAACAGGTCGGCCCCCACAAGACTGTGGTAAAGAACATGGCTTTCCTGGGGGCCATAACAGATTCAAACCAGCACAGCTCCATGGACCTGATTCCAGGTTTCCTTGGGAGTTTGGATGGTGGATCCAAGCTCCTGCAGTGGCTGCAGCCCTGTCTGTGCAGCTTGCTGCCCCTCGGCCCCCCTGTGTCTGGTCAGCACCCACCATTGCCCCGAGTGCTTAGGTAGCTCACCCACAGGGTCTCAGGTTCTTCCTCACCATTGCCATTTGTTTCTGACTTTAAAGACAGATGAAAGAAAATGCAACACCTGTTTCAAACAGTGCTGCTGCTCCTCGAGGGGAGGCAGGGGTGGGAGCTGGGGAGCGGGACAGTGGGGCTCCCCATGAGCCAGGAAGGGCAGGTGGTGCTGGGGGGGTGGGAACCACCCTGGGAGCTCAGCCAGGCCCGGTTGGTCACTGAAGTTTTGGGGGACTTCCTCCCGGAAAGCCAGCTGCCTGGCTGCTGCCTCCTGGGAGACAGGGCCTGCCCACACCCCGCTCTCCCTGCTCCACCAACTTCCCAAGGGAATGTGCAGATTGCAGGTGGGCACTGACCCCTGGTGGCCAGCGGGAGGGTTGCAGCCATGGTGGCTGTGCCCAGGCAGGATGGCACAGTGGGCAGAGACGGGTCCTGCACATGGAGGGGGCCCTGCATGGCAACCCCAGATCCTTCATGGCAACCAGGGCCCTGCACTATGACCCTTGGCCCTGAACTGTGTCCCAGACCCTGCACAGTGACTCTAGGTCCTACTCATGGATTGTGGCCTTGCACCATGACCCTGGGCCCTGAACAGTGACGCCTGACCCTGTACTGTGACTCTTGACCCTGCACCGTGACCCTGGGACCTGTACGGTGGCCCTTGGCCCTGCTCATGGATTCTGCCCCTACACAGACCAGTGCAGAAGGGACTTCGATGCATCCTCTGCAGTGGTTCCAAGGGGAGGTGGTGTCGTGCCGAGCTTGGGCCTGGTGGGCTCCCTGAGGCCCAACCTGGCTCTGAGGCCCGGGGTTTTCCCTTTTCCTTTAACTTTGAAGAGCACCTGTGTGCTGTGGTGGAAAGAAGCCGGCTGGGCATGAGATGCTGTGGATTCAGGGCCTGTCCCCAATGAGCCACGCAGCTTCAGGCTGGTCATTCTGCCTTCCCTGGCCTCGGGCTCTTCCACTGTGCAATGGGGGCGACCCCTGTCACCCCTCCTCGTCCTCATTCCTCCCAAGATCAGGCCCTGGAAGCGGGGGCAGCAAGGGGCTGTGCTCCCCAGCCTCACCCATGCCCGGGGCCTGCTAACCCCCCTCCGCTGTTTTCCAGGATCTGGCGATGTACATCAACAAAGTGAAACGGGACGAGGAGGCCTTGAAGAAGATCAGCGAGTTTCAGAGTTCCAGAGAAAACTTGGTGAGTTTGTCTCTTCAAGTTAGTTAGGGTTCATTATGATGACATCTTTAAAGAGAATTCGTTACAAATCTCGGCACTCAGGCAGGCAGATGGGAGGATGCAGCGAGTGTGTGCCACTGTGCAGGGGCTGCTCGCTTGCGAGTCTGGCCGAGCCGGGGCCTAACGCAGGCCCTGAATTGAGGAGGGTCCGTCGTTAAGGAGCCAGGGTCTGGGGGTGTTGGGACAGGGTGGCTCGCCCAGCCCCCTCTTCTCCTGTCCCGGACCAGGACAGGGCCTTCCAAGAGGAAGGCTGTGGCTTCCAGGGGATGTGGGCTCCTTGTCCGAGGGCTCCCTGACCCTCATCTTTGCTGAACCCAGGAAGGGGTTGGTGCTAGGGGGTGGGGCCCCACAGTAGCCCTTCCCCTGCCCCCCAAGGCAGGACTGACCCCTTATGGACATGTCCCCTGGGCTGCCCCCTCAGAAGCTCAGGATCGGGTCAGCCATGTGCCCGCTGCGGGAGGGCGTCAGCATCCTGGGAAGCGAGCGCTTCTCCACCAGCTTGTGCCGGGCAGGACCCACTTCTCTCAGATCTGCCAAGGATTCGAACCCGGGTTTCTCAACCTCAGCCCTGTTGACGTTTGGGGCTGGGTAACTGTCACCCTCAGGGTCTGCCCGTCCTCACCCAGCCAGTCAGAAAGCACCGAGTGAGCTTGAAGAAACGGCCCCTGCTTGCTTAGGTGGCCTGGGGAAATGCTCGCCATAGGCCATCAGTTAAACGGAAAAAATAAAGTTACAAAGAGAGAAATGAGCGTCCGGTAGGGAGGGCAGGGGCCTGGCCCCACGGCGGGGCCAGCTGGCGGAGTGGCCCCTTGCCCATCATCAATGTTTGCCAAGTGCTCTCCAGCCCACAAGTGTTCCTTCTGTAATGCAAAGAAAGGTTTTGGTTTTTTTTTTTTTTAAGTTTTATGTATGAGTGACACTTGTTCATCAAACAACCATTAAAGAGTCACGGCTACAAGTGTGGAGCAGGCCTGGGGCCAGGCCCGGGTTCAGCCCGAGATCCCAGCACAGGTGGGCAGGCTGGCATTTTCATTGTGCACACCTTGGAGAAGAGAGAGGGGGATCCCGAGTGAGGGCACGCCCTGCTCCGTGATGCCAAAGCTATGCTCTTAGTCATCATGCTTGGAAGCTTCTGGAAAATCTGGACAGCTTGGAAGAAGACACTGAAGATTGCCCATGTCCCCTGCCCCCAGCCACCGCTGCCCTTTGCCAGCCCCTGTAGATTGTTTCTTTTGAAAGCCACACAAGGAGCATGTTAAGCAAAGCTCTTGAATCAGTGTGTAGTGCCCGAGAAGCCCACCAGACGGAAAACAAAAACAAAACCTCAGCACTCCGGGAGGGGTTGACTCGAAGCTGCTTCCTATGATAGGACCGTCCGTGGGTCCCCTGACACCCTCTGAGAAGCTCTGCTTGTTTTCCCTCTAACTTGGCCCCCGGGGTTAGGTCCCTGCTCTGGGCTGCACACACAATGGCCTGTTAAGACGACCACCCCATCTGTCACTCTTTGTTCCCCAGACTTGAGCAGGGCTCTCCGCGGGGTGGGAGGGAGAGGGTGGGCCGGGCAGGGGCAGCACAGAAGCCTCCAGGCCCTGTACCCTTCCCCGTCTCAGACCCCCTTTCCTCCATACCCACCTGAGACCACTAGGCTCCTTCTTTTTCTTCCCACCTCGTTTCTTCGGAGGGTGTCCCCCTCGGGCGAGTGCCCATATGCCCTCTCTTGGGTGCTGGGAAGATGGGGGTCTGTCCCAGCCTCGGTAAAACCGCATTCCCTTTCTCTCCAGCAAGTGAAACGGGAGGAATTTGGGAGGCCCAAGATCGACGGGGAACTGAAGGTCCGGTCCATCGTCAATCACATCACACAGGACCAGTGAGTGAGGGCCTGCTGGGGCGAGGCATCCCATAATAGCCTGGCCCTTGGTGCCAAGCCGGACTGGAAGTGGGGCCTTCCTGTGCAGTGAGCGGCCTGCCCGGCGGCCTTTGTTTTCTTTGGTTCTAATTGCTTCCTTCCTTCTCTGGCCGGAGTGGCCATGGACCACGTCCCCAAAGGGCTGCCCTGCCTGTGGGGACCCAGGGCCCAGGGCCCTGCCCTGCACATCCCGGTCTCTGGGGAGCTGGGACTGACCCAAAGCCGCCATCAGCGCTTTCTCTCCCTGACTGCAGGGAGTGCCTGGGAGTTCACGGGTGGGAGACCGGGGAATGTTCCGGAGGAGGTGGCACTGTCCTTTGCTGGCTCAGAGTCCTTGATGTCCGCTGCCGTGTGGGGTGCTGCCCGGGACCGGGAACACACCTGGGATCCGGGTCCTGCCCTCACAGAGCTCCCGGTCTTCTAGGGATGGAAATGGAAGTGGGTGGTGACGGCTCAGGAGGTCACTGCAGAGGGCAGAGGAGCCCACGGGGGTGGCTGTGCTCCGGCCTTGGCAGGGGGTAGGGTGGGGAAGGCATCCTGGAGGGGAGGCGCTGAGCTGCAGGGCCCCAGCCCCCTGCTCAGATGCTCAGGCTCACCTTCTGTGTCCTGCGTCCCCCAGGCACCTCTTCCTGTTTGACAAGGTGGTCATCGTCTGCAAGAGGAAGGGCTGCAGCTACGAGCTGAAGGAGATCATCGAGCTGCTGTTCCACAAGATGACGAACCACCCCATGAACCGCAAGGACATCAAGAATGTGGGCCTCCCGCGGACGTCCTTAAGGTGACCGCCGGGCTCTCTGAGGCTGGGTCGCCATGGCCATGGGCAGCTGGTGCTCACCCCGAGGGTTGTCTTGTCCGGGGGCCCCTAGAAAAGGCAGTGGTCCCAGGTCCCAGGCAGTGGTCCCTTTCCATGGCCCCCTTCCCCCTCCTCAGGAATCTCGTCTTTGGGGCTTCTGCTGAGGGCACCCACTGCTCTTCTTACATCTGACACCCCAGGCAGGTGGGGTGCACTCCAGGGTCCCAGTGCCCGGAGAGGGGATCTGCTCAGGCCCCCAGGTGAGAGCTGGGCTCTAGACCTCGGCCTACTGACCCCAGCTGTGTGGCCCCTGCACCAGGCAGGCTCGGAATTTGCAGGAGGGCTCTGGGTGGGCCTGGCTGTGGTGTGGCCAAGGCTCTGATGATGAGCTGAGTGGGGCTGTGGCTGTAGGGAAGGGGCTGCAGGGGTGGGGCTCCAGTGGGTGGGGCTGTGGCTGCAGGTGTAGGGCCATAAGGGGTGGGGCTGTGGCTGCAGGGGCGGGGCTCTTGTGCCCTCTGGTTGAGCCCTCCTTGGGGGTAGCCTAACAGGGTGCTTGAGCACCCACTGTGTGCGGGAGCTGGGAGGCAAGGATGCTGCAGCCCTCCTCACTGGCCTTCGGGATTCCTGGTGTGGGGTGCAGCCCCAGTCTGTACCCACCTCCTGTTGCTGACCCCTGGCCTCTCCCTGAGCTGCCCCAGTACTGGGGCCCTTGGTGGGGGCTGAGAAGGTGCCAGGCCGGGCTGGGGCTGCCGGCTCCCCCCAGGCTGCGGGGCCCACCGAGGGCCTGGCCCGGCTTCTCACTGACCTCCTCTCCCCGCTTCCTCTCCTCACGCCTCCTAGTCTCATGGGAAGATGGTCAGCACCTGGTGCCCACCCTCCCCACCCCTCCCTCCCCCACCCTGGGCCCGAGGTTGCACCTCCCTTCCGGGGAGGGACGAGGGGAGTGGGTGAGGCGGTGGATGTCTTCTCCCTCCTCCTCCTCGGTTGCCTGCACTTGGTTCCTGGTTAGAAGTGATCTGCATTGGTGATAAAATCCGGGCCCTTTACAGAAAGGTATGAGGGGTCCCCCACCCTGCCCCGGCCTCCAGCCACTCCCGCTCCTTGGAGGCAAAGGGCGGCCATTATTTTATGCTCCATCAGGTTTTTTTGTCCATAGAGGCATCTGCAACTCTGTGTCATCATTATTTTTTCTCTTTCCCTCCCTCTCCACATCCTCCCTGTTTCCTTCCTTCCTTCCTTCTTCCTCCCATTTCCTTCCTTCCTATTTCCTTCCTTCCTCCCTATTTCCTTGCCCCCCTTCCTTCCTTCCCCCATTCCTCATTCCTCCTTCCTCCTTCCTCCATCACCCCTACCCCACCCCTGCTTCCTCTTACCTTCTATCTTTGATGACCCACAGGAGCTCACACTTTCCAAACTCCTCTCCCCAGAGCCCCGTTGAAAGCCTTTTCCAGGGTGCTCTGTGAGGGCGAGGCCGGCTTGATGGGGGGGGCAGCAGGTCAGCTCTGGTAGGGCTCTCAGGCCTGTGGCCTTCCCCAACCTTTTCTTGTTTTTTAACTTTTTTTCTGTTGTTTCACTTCAGGGAAGTGGGAAGTGAACGTGGGTGTGTGGTGTCATGAAAGGGGCCTGGGACGAGCTCCTGGGGACCGCCCTGGGGGACCCCCACTCTGTCATTGGAGACCACTCAGCTGGGGCAGCAGAGAACCGGGTGGAGGGCTCTCCTCTGAGGGGTGGAAGGGTCCAGGGGATCTGATCAGAGGGTGGGTTCCTGGAGACATCTGCACCCACTTATGTGTGCAACCCCCTGGCCCACACATCACAGGTGCTTCTGTGTAAATGAAGATACATATGTGTGCACACGTGAGGACATGCATGCAGACACAGATAAGGACAAAAGTACCTTATATACATGTGTGCACACACATGCGTAACCCCCCACATACAATGCCACCTGCGTACACCTATACACAAACACGCACATGCAGACCCACATATAAACATGCACATGCGTATGTGCAGACACACCCACATATACATATGCAATATATGTGGGCATATATAAATATGCACATGCCCACACCTATACACAAAAGCAACCATGCATGCACACGTGTGCACACTATCCACATATATGAAGATGCAATCCATGCACACATCCAGCACACACACACACACACATATGGACATGCGAGTACAGTACACATGCACCAGGGTGCGTGTGCACGTGCAGGACGGTCACAAGTGCACCTAGACATACACAGACATGTGCACACGCAGCGCAGACTTGAGTATGTGTGTATGGTAGGTGCCGTGTGTGGGCGCAGACACGCTCGCACAGATGCACACACGTGCGGGTGAGGGCACGCTGGTTACACAGGCATGAGCGCACGTCTGCACACACAGATGTGAGCGTATCTCCTGCCCTGCAGTGGTCCTACGGCTTCTACCTGATCCACCTTCAAGGGAAGCAGGGCTTCCAGTTCTGTAAGACGGAAGACATGAAGAGGAAGTGGATGGAGCAGTTCGAGATGGCCATGTGAGTCCGCGGACCAGCAACTCAGGGCTTGGCAGCGCTGGGTGGGTTTTGTCTGGAGACCCTCTCGGACGAGGATGGTGGGAGACACGCGCAGATGTCCAGGGCCCGGGACCAGGTGGGCACTCCAGGGGTCTCTGCTGGCTCTGGGACAGCAGCCCACTGCGGCAGTGTCCTTACCGCTTGACCACCTCCGAGGGGAGCCTGGCCAGAAGGGACTGGATGCCTAGAGGCTGGGGTGATTCCCCATTTTATTGAAAGCCACAGAACTGTTTTTTTGTGTAATCCAGGAGGAGCCCCAATATGTAAAAGTGAGAGAGGCGGCCGCTGGGTTCCCTGCGCTTGAACTCTGGGCTCAGCTAGGCTGTGGCCTTTGGGCAGGTGTGCTGACCTTCCAGAGTTTTCCTCCTGGTGGAATGGAGATGAGAAGAGGTCGATGCCTGGCATTGTTGGGAGACCAAGTGGGAGCAGCTTTGGGCACACCCAGAGCAGGGCCAGGCACATGGAGGTCCGAACGGAAGGCATCCCTGATGCTTTGTGGGCGTCTCCCTGCCTGCCCCTTGGCTTCCAAAGGTTATCCTCCCTCCCCCAGCCTTCTACTATGAGAAACTTCAAGCTCTCAGCAGAGTGGAAGGGCTCGCCTGGCACACAGCCTGCTCTCACCATTGGGGGCCCGCCAGGGCAGGGCCCCCTTGCTTCTCTCTGCTCACTGTGCCCAGCCTCAGGCAGCCTCACAAGGCCGGATTTCAGGGTGAACTATATGCAGCAATCACGTCCCCTGAGAACCCAGGATGCTCGTTGTGAGCTAGATTGAGCTCAGGGCAAGCCCACATTTTTAATTTCAGGCAACGTACCACGAAGGTGCCAGCTGCAGGTGGGCGTGGTGGGGTTTTGACCAGTGCCCACACATGCCCACACCCAAACCCCTGTCAGGACACGGCCACCACCATCCCCCTAGAACCTTCTCTCATGCCATCACAGCCTCCTTTTTGAGCCTCCACCCAGACCCTCGTCTGCCCGCAGGGAGTCCTGGCCCCTGCTCCCACCACCCTGCTGGGCCGAGTCCTGGGCCTGCCCGTTCCCGGGGCAGTTTCCGATTCAGGGAGGCCCAGCGACTCCGGCCTTCAAGGGACACTCGGTTGATGCAGCCCCTGCTGTCCCTCCTGGCAGGTCAAACATCAAACCCGACAAAGCCAACGCCAATCACCACAGCTTCCAGATGTACACGTCCAACAAGACCACTAACTGCAGAGCCTGCAGGTTGTTCCTCCAGTGAGCCGGCCCCTCCCCTGGCCCGCCCCGCCCATGCCCACCGTGTCATTGCCGCCCACTCCCTCAGCCCAGCTCTGTGCCAGGCCTCAAGGGGACAGGGCCCGTGTTCCACCAGCCTCAGACCCAGCCAAGGCCCCCAGGGCAGGCCCGAGCTGGCCGGTGGGTGGCTCGCCCCTGTGGGTACATTTTGGGTGCAGGGCACAGTTCCTTTTGATCCAGGCAGTAGAGCAGTGCTGGAGAAGGTCAGCGTGGCAAGCATGTGCCAGGCTGTGGCAGTTGGGGAGGGGTCCTGGAAGGCTGGGGTGCCGGAGGATGGGGGTCAGGGCTGTGGGGCCTGCCTGGTGGTCTCTGGGCCTGACCTCCCCTCCCCTCCTGTTGCCGCCACAGGGGCACCTTCTACCAAGGTTACCTGTGTACCAGGTGTGGCATCGGGGCACACGAGGAGTGTCTGGAAGCAATGCCACCCTGCAAGAGCAGTAAGTGCTGGCCCACAGGGGGTGGGGGGATCCTCAGGACGTCCCCTCTGCTCCCCAAGCCACAGGTCCCAAATGCCCCACCAGCGGCTCGCTGGCCTGCACATGGACACTCCCCCTCAGCTACTGTGACCCAGCCGGGCAGGGACTGCTGGTGCCAGGTAGGGAAACTGAGGTCCAGAGAGGGGGAGACCCTTGAGAGGCCCAGCTGGGAGATTCTGGTTGAGGCTCATTTCATTCTTCAGCTGTCTCTCTCAACTGTGATACTCAGGGACTGCTCTCAGCCTCTCTTGCCCCACCCCCTCATTCCAGACAGAAGCTTCTAGAATCTCTCTCCCCCCAATGTGGGCACAGGACATTCTCTAGCCATAGAGGTTTTCGATCATGGGGAAACACACGACTTAATCATCTGGCACCCCTGGTGTTCTGGTTTGCTAATGCTGCAGTTAATGCAAAATACCAGAAATGGATTGGCTTTTATAAAGGGGATTTATTAAGTTACAAATTTACAATTCTAAGACCATGAAAGTGTCCAAACTAAGGCATCAACACTAGGATACCTTCACTGAAAGATGGCTAATGGCATCTGGAAAACCTGTTAGCTGGGAAGGCACGTGGCTGGCATCTGCTGATGCGGGTTGTTTCCAGCTCCTCTCCCAGCTGCTGTCTGTTCTTGGTTCTCTGTCCCAGGACGTTTCTCTCTAAGCGCCTGGGGGTCCTGTCCCAGTGTATCCTAGAGCAAACTCGGGGCTTCATCTCTTGGCTAAATGTCCTTCTGTCTGCATCTCCAAGCTTCCCCAGAGCCTGTGTGGCTCTTTTAAAAGTGCTCCAGGAAACTGATCAAGACCCAGGCTGAATGGGTGGGGCCACACCTCCATGGAAGTAATTATCACCCACAGTTGATTGAGTCACATCTCCATGGAAACAATCAAAGGAGTCCAATCTAATCAACACTAATACACCTGCCCCCACAAAACTGCATTAAGGAGTATGGCTTGTGGGGGTCATAAGACATCCAAACTGGCACCCCGGCTTTCCCCAGACCTGCGGGGGGGGGGCTGCCCTCCTTAGAGGTAGCCATATCAGTGAGGGGTTCACACACGGCGCAGCGGCGTCTCCCTTTGTGTCACCCATTTGTCAGATGTGGAACCCTGAGGCTCTGGGGTGGGAAGGGACGTGACAGAGGCATCTTGGCCTGGGGTGCGCTTGGGGCTCTGCAGGGGGTGTCCTGCTGGGCCTGTCTGGGTTGAAGTGCACCTGGCAGCCCGAGATAGTTGGAAGGTCTCAGTGCCACCTCGGGCGGGGGCTACTGGGGAGTGGATCCGGGGCTCAGTCCTGGAGGCACCCCCAGACCCTGGGGCATTAGAGGGTGCCAGGGAGAGCCCAGCACATGGGTAGGGGCCTGCCAGGTGCTGGGCTCCCTACCAGTGCTTCAGGGGGATGACCCAGCCCTCACTGCACCCCAAGAGTGTCGCGTCTTACCGCCACTCCCCACACGGGGAAGAAAGGCCCTGGTGCAGGCAGGGGTCCCCCCAGGCAGGCAGCCCAGCAGCCTCTCACCTTGGGTCAGGCGTGCGAATGGCTGGGTGCCCCCTCCCCTGGGCCTTTGCAGTGTGGGGCCCCCTCTGCTCCCCTCGAGCCGCAGCGCCTCTTTTACCTCCATGGTGGAGCGACCTTCCAGGAGGGTCGCTGCCACCACCCTGCCCCACCCCTCCGCAGACCAGAGCCCACGCGCTTTACCAGCGTGCGGTGGGGTCTCGGTTCAAAGATCTCCTGCCACCCATCACCCGGCCACGTCTCTAGCCTCCCACCCGGGTGCTACCAGCCAGAAGAGGAGGTGCCGAGCTGGGAATTGAGAGCCATGGTTGCAGGTCACCATTTCCCATGAGCGCTGGCCCAGCCGCAGCCACTCGAGCCAGGTCCCACCGGGTCCCCTGGCCCTGCGTCCTCCAGGCTGGGACACGCAATGGGTGGCCTCTGTCCCCCAGGGCACCCTCAGCTTCTCTCCTTGCCGCCATCCTCCTGCGGCCACATCACCCTTAGAAAGACAACTCGTCACAGTGACTTCTGACATTTTTGGAAAAAAAGAGATGAAATAAAGCCAAGAAGAAAGTAAATACGAACTTATCCAGAAATAGCCAAAGGCAATATGTTGGTATATTTCCTTTTAAGTATTTTATCTTTTTTCTGATTAGAAAATATACTTTCCCACAGGAAATTTGGACAATGTAGAGAGGTGTGAAGGATGCAGTTAAACAATTCATGACCCCATGACCTCTGTCAACCTCATGTTGCCATCTCCCTCCCTCCTTCCTGTTTGCAGACAAACCTGCCCACCCGGCCAGTCGCCTATGTTTTCACTTTTTTTTTCATAAATTTTTTGGGGTTTTACCATTTAAGCAAGTTCATGTCCTTTTTCTCTTTAAATCTTTATTCTAGTAACATATACAACCTAAACTTTACCCTTCTAACCACATTCGATACATGATTCAGGGCTGTTAATTGCACTCCCGATGCTGTGCTACATCTCCACCTACGGCGTTGCCCATCCCACCCCCTGTAGCCCCTGTTCCGTGGGGTCTTTGGGTCTGTGTCACCCAGAGCAGCCTGCAGCTGTGAGTGTTAGATGGTGTAGAGGTCATGTCGGCCACACATGCTAGCTGCCGTGGCCCTGGCTTTGTCTGGCGGTGAGTGGCCGCCTGACGTGGCAGGGGATGGGCCCTGCCTGCCGTAGCAGCTCCCGTTTGGGGCAGCCCAGAGCAGGCTGTCTGACCGGCCGTGTGCCCCATGCTCCCAAACAAGCTGGCGCTGGTGTGTCTTAAGACACAGATGTCAAATGCCTGGCACACGTGTCAGCACTGCCTAGGCAGCATCCACAGCAGACATCACCAATCGATTGTGGAAATCTTCTCCTAGAGCCCCGGGTGCTGCCTGGTCCAGGAGGCTTGGCCATTTGAGCAGAGTTGGCCCATGGGGTTAAAAAATCTGTTTGCCTTTGTGGGTCTGAAACCCCTAAAAGCACAGCTCAGAACTCGCTGTCCATGGTAACTGAGAGAGAGGTTTGTAGCCACGAGCCCGGGTCTGCGTGGCTGTGATCCGTGTTTCAGGCGAGCCCTCGTGGAGCTCGCCTCACTTACACTGGAGCCTGGGCACAGCAGCTCCCCGGCGTGAACAAGAACGGGATGAGGCCTGGTGCTGGCAGCTCCCCCTCATGCCCTCTCTGCTTCCTTTTCAGGTTCGCCTGCAGACCTGGTGAGATTGCTTACCCCTTCCCCTGCCCTGCCCTGCACACAGCCCCAAAAGATCCAGTCATCCTGGCTTCCCCTTCCCCAGGGCTGCGTGTGGCCCAGACGAGCCACTGTGGGTCATGAGGGGCCTCTGCCCTCTTTTACGGGTGTTGGCAGAAACGTATCCTGAGCACGGCCTCCTGGGGCCCCTGACGACCTTCAGCCCTCCCAGAGGCTCTGATGCCATCACTGGCTTTACCCACAGGGTGTGGGCTCCATGTCTCCCCCAAGTCATGGGCTGCAGTCTGGTCAGCCAGTATTGGGGGTTCCCCGCCAGGCCCTGTGCCTTGTGGAGCTGGGGGAGACAGACCCCCTCACTGCCCCCAGCAGGCAGGTTCCAGATGGAGACGAGGGAGGCTGTGGCTGTGGGGGTCAGGGCAGCCTTCCCGTGGGAGGTGGGAGTGGTGGGGGAGAAGGGGAGGGTGTTCCAGGGGTGGGGGGGGGCAGAGGCAGAGGGTCTCTGTAGGAAGGCTGGGGCGGGGGCTCATGCCGGGAAAGGGGGCCCGGAGTCCCTGTTTGGGACTTGGCTCCTGCCCTTCCCATGTGCTGCTCCTGCCTTGGCCTCTTGGGGGGCTGTGGGGAAGGGGCGGTGGCTAGAGAGAAGGTGGGTGCTGGCCCCGAGGCTGAGGGGCAGCTTCTCTCATCCCTGTCTGTCTGTCCTTGCCCCCACAGGACACCTCTGCAGTGGGACCAGGTGAGTCTGGGGGTTGCTCTGCCATTGTCCGCACCAGTGGTCACCCTGTGCCAAGCCCAGCCCTGCCTGCCCTCCCTCTTGCCTCCCGCTGCTGCAGCGCCAGGCCACGGGGACAGGGACAGGC
>PVKY010002184.1:0-26938 GCA_004027775.1 Bradypus variegatus | reverse complement strand
GGGGGGAGGCTGGGGGAGGGGTGGTTGGGAAGCGGGTTGTGGGGGGCGCAGAGCAGGACCAGGCTCACATTTGGCATTCAGGGCAGCTGACAATAAAAATGCTTTATTGCCAAGAAACTGGATCGATCGGGGCTGGAGGGGGCCGGCAGGGGGGACGCGGAGGGCTCAGCGCAGAGGCCGGCGGCCGGGCTCCGCAGCGACCAGGGCCCAGCCGCCCTCCCCCCTGCGCCCCCCTCCCCGCCTCCTGCCCTTTCTCCCTCCTGCAGCCACCGCTTAGTTCTTATTATATTTTTTCTTATATATTTTTCCCCCAGCTTCTCCTGCTCCTGCTTTTTTTTTTTTTTAATTTTTTTTTAAAACTCACTGCACTCCCAATGCCGCAGGCCAGGTGGGGGTGGGGAGGGGGCGTTTGCTCAGACCAGGCCCCAACCCACAGGGTGTCCAGAGCTGCTGGCTCTGGGCCCCACTTTGCTCCCACATCCTCCAGTTCAGCCAGGCTCCCCTGCAGGTTCCATCTCCCCCCACCCATGGAGCTCACCCCTTCCCCCTCATCCCCACCCCCGGGCTGGCTAGTCCTACCTCCCCTCCCCCTACCTGGTCCCCTGCTCACTCCCAGAGCCATTTGGCTGATGGTCAGAACTGTCCGTCAAGGGGGCTCTGAGCCCCTGGGGACCCAGATGGGAGGGGGGAGAGGGAGAGGTCGGGGGTCAGGCCACGTCCCCTCAGCTCGGCTCTTTCCCTTCCCCCTTCCTAACAAAGGCGGCAGCGGCCCAACGCTGGGGGTGCGGCCTGGTACTCAGGGAAGCGGGGAGCAGAGGGGCTGTCGGATGGCCATGGGCAGGAGGCGGGGTGGGGGCCCCCTCTGCCCTCCCCCTCGGGTCATGGGCGAAGGTGATTCCTCAATCTCTGGGAGCCTGGGCCGGGAGGGGAGGAGGATCTGGACAGACAAAGAACCGGAGCCCCGGGGAGCTGGGGGCTGGGGGAGCGCACCTGGGGCCTGGGGCAACCCTGGGCAGGGGACAGCCCTGCCTCCCGAAGGCACCAATCCCCATGAATCCCAGAGCCACATAGAACCTCTGAACTTGGGTGGGGTTGAACGGGGGTGGGGGGGTGAGGGGAAACTGAGGCCCGGAGAGGGGCGACGTGGCAAGGACTGGGATTCAGGATGGTGGCAGCCCCAGGTTCTAAGCTCTGCCTGGGAATGTCTCTCCTCACTCCCCTTCTTGTCAAAGAAAGCCATCTCCCCTGCCCTTTCCCACCCAGGTCAGGGAAGGTCCAGACAGGAAGCCAGGGCTAAAAGGTTCTATGGAGGGAGACCAGGAGGCTGAGCAGAGGGAGAGGCCGAGCTTTCTCCTTCC
Source organism: Bradypus variegatus (assembly GCA_004027775.1). Lineage (NCBI taxonomy): Eukaryota > Metazoa > Chordata > Mammalia > Pilosa > Bradypodidae > Bradypus > Bradypus variegatus. The sequence goes on along the minus strand of PVKY010002184.1, from coordinate 25,580 downwards.
CCAGGCCAACAGAAAGGATGGGGGCACGAGGAGAAAGATGTTATGGATGGGCTCTGTCTCCAGCACCGGGCTGGCATGGCTGCAGGGGGATGGCCAAGTTGGAAAGAGCAGGAAGTGATGTCGACAGGGCCTCCTGCGTGACGGCTGGAGAAGACGTTCAGAGACATTCCTTCCCTCGCCCGGAGTCACACAGGGCAAAGGGAGGGTGCCAACTCCCGTCGGACCTAAAGCCAGCTTTAGGTCCTGGGCAGAACCCTTGCCCAGGCTGACTGTGGGGGGAGAAGAGGGGTTGAGGCAGTGAAGCACCATGTGTCCCCCCAAACCCACAAGGAATCAGGAGCAGGCAGAGACAGCCAGAAATGGACACACCTTATGAACTTAAACTCTTGCACTGAGGCCCAGGCGGGAGAGGGCCATGGCCAGGAGGGAGAGGGGGAGGACAAGGCGGGCCTCTTCTGGGGGAGGGGGTCTCAAACATGCTCCCACAGCCTGCCAGGAGGCCCCAGATGGACTGAGGACTATAGGGGTCCCGGCTGCCCTCCCCCAAACCTCCCCTCCCTTCTCTCCCTCTCTTTCTCGGCTGGCTATCGACCGGGGCTGTGACATGGTAGATCAATACGGCAGGGATATAAAGCCGGCTGGCTGCCTGCCTGCCTCTGCCTCTCTCTCTCCCTCTGCTTGCCCTGCTTCCCTTTCCCAGGGCCGTGCCCAGGCCCCCCACCCCCATGTACACCTCGCCCGAGCCTCTCAGGGGCCAGGGGTCCCCCATCACTCCCCTACCATGGGGCAGCTTAGAGAGGCTGAGAGCTTGGACAGCCAGGAGAGGGGGTGAGTATGGGAGTGGGCAGGGAAGCAGATGGGGATGGGGGTCACACTTGCAGGTAAGGGGGCTGGGATGAGTCAAGGGAGAAAGCAGGCATTTGGGAGAGCTCCGGGAGATGGGGCCCTTTGGAGGTGTGAGAGGGAGGGACCTCTGGGGGGTGGGCAGAGGGCATCTGGGGAGAAGGTGGGGAGACACTGTCCTGAGCCCACGGGGCAGGGGAAGGCCTGGGTGGGGGTGCTGGAGTAAGCTGGGGTGAGTGGAGGCAAGGAGCAGTGTGGCAACCCCGACCTGCAGAGCCCCCATGGCCCCATTCTGGGCGTGTCTGTGGATAGAAGCCACCTTGGTCTCCCCTAGGGCCTGGCTTGCACCTGTGTGACGGGGGGAGGGGGCTTGGGCTCCAGGCAGGGGCTCGGGGTGCAGGGCTGTCTGTGCCTGAGTGACCACATGTGTGAGGGACGTGTGTGTCCCCCATGCTCCTGGGTGGCCAGGTGCCTTTGAGTCCTCAAGCTAAGGGACCCCAGGACTGTGTGTCCCCGAGTGTCTCAGCTACTGGATCACGTCTGCATGTGCCCGTGAGTCTGGGGGTGTGCCCCAGGAGGACCTGGTGGCTGTGCGTGTGTAGTGTCTCCCCAACCCTGGGTGTCCCCGAACACTGTGTAAATGTCTGTACATGTGTGTCCCTCAGGGAAGGCTGTGGACATATCCCCATGAGCACACCAGCGGCTGTGTGCTCCTACGTGTGTCAGGAAACCATCTTGCTGTAACTGTGTGTGTCGGTGTTGCATATCCCTCACCCGAGTGTGTCTGAGCATGTGGGTTTCTGTGAGCATCTGCGGGGTGGTAGCACTGCATCTCGGGGTCCCTCTGCATGGCTTCTGTGGCTGTGTGAGTAACTGTCTCTGTGTGGCTCTTTCTCGCCGCGAGTGTCCGAGATTCCGTGTGGGTGCTCTGTGTCTACGTGACTCTGTCTGTCCCTGAGTGCCGATGGCTGAGCGTTTCCGTGAGCAGGCCCGTGGTTCTGGGTGTGTCCCTGCATGTGTGACGGTGACTCCGTGTGCACACGGCCATTGTGGGGGTGTTGGTGTGGGGGAGGGTGGCCAGGCCGTACAGGCTACCATGGCAATACTATCGCCAGCCCGTTCCAGGCGACATCGTCTCTAAATATGTCAGGGGCTGCCTGCCCACTCCCCCTGCCCCGCCAGCTGCCCCAGACCGCTGCCGGGATGGGCCCAGCTCCACCTGCCTCCTCCCACCTTGGGCGGGCCACACTTCTGCCCCTCGCACCCCCGGCTTTGGCAGATGCCACCTCAACTCCACCAAGCGACCTCCGTCCCTCTCAACCCCCCCAGCGCCACCCACTCCCCCCGCCCTCCCCCCACCTCAAGTCCAGTCCAACCCAGACAAAAGCAATTACTCCTGAGGTAGGATGTGAGTGTGGGTGTTAGAAACAGAAAAAAAGAGAGGTGGGGGAGGGGAGCGGGAGAGACACACGCGGAGGTGGGGACACCGGCCAGAGACCCAACAGACAAGGAATGAGGAAGGGACCAACAGCCAGTGTGAGGGACAGAGGGATGGACACAGACAGGGAGGGACAGAAGACGAAAGAGGGCAGGAGGGAAAGAGCGGGGAAGGGTGAAGGGAGAGAACACGGAGGAGAGGGACACACAGGGACCCAGGGACCAGGGAGGTGGCCAGAGGGAGAGAGGGACAGTGAGGGAGAGACCGTGGCAGAGCAGGGGCCTGGGATGGAGACCCAGAGGGCGTGGGCTGGCAGCGGGAGCCTAGAGCACAGAGGCAGGGAGAGCAGGGACAGCCACAGACGGTGCAGAAGGGAGAGCCGGAGAGACCAAAGCCAGGGATGAAATTCAGGGAGAGCTGGACAAGTGGGACAAGGGGGAGACAGGGCCAGGAGAGGCAGAGGGGGGTGGGGTGTGCACGAGAGAGCGCAGGCAGCAAAGCCACACACACACACACACACACACTTACACACCTCAGCTTCACCCCGAAGTCAGGGCCACCCTGCCCTTTCCACTGTCCTTCGGGGCCCCCAGGAGCCCAGGCAGGCAGGGGACAGGACAGACAGGGACAGGGATGGCCTCGGACGGAGCAGACTGGCTTCAGGGTCACAGGAGCAAGTGGGGAGCCATATACCACCTCCCTCCCACACACCTGTCACCCTCACCCCCTCCTCCAGGGCCCAGGCCGAGTTCCTTAGGGCCGGTCGGGTGAGGGGTTAGGGACCCCCAGAGGCCAGGCTTCCTTCCAGCCCCACAGCCATGCCCACTTCCTTGGCTGCCCTTGGCCCTGGTCTCCCCCAAATACACCCCAGGCCCCCAAGACCTTCGACCTCCTCTCCTGTCAGTGACTCCCAGGCTCACTCACGCTGGCTGTCTCTCTTTCTCTCTCTCTGTTTATTTCTAACTGTCTCTGAGTCCCTTACGCTCTGACTTGCCCGCTGAGCTGTTTCTTTGTCTGCCGTTCTTTGCGTGCATTTCCCTGTTCGGGAGCACCCTCTACACATCCTCCGCCCCCCAATGTCTCCCCCTTTCTACTCCTTCCCCCTGTCTGGCGTTTTTCTGGACTCCCCATTCCCAGCCGAGCCCTCTGGCCTTCCTGTCCACCACGTCCCACAAGATGGGAGAGGGCAGATGCCCCACGGGGGCCTCGGCAGCTGTCCTGGAGTGGTGGGAACGGGGAGGACCATGGTGGGGGGACATGGAGGGGAACAGATGCGGGCGAGACCACCTCCCTTCTGGTTTTCCCCAGGAACTCCCTTCTTCCTTCTCTTTCCTCCTCCGCCCTCCCTGCCCCTTCCAGGTCCCACATCTTGGGGTGGCTCTCTCTGGAGAGGGAGACAGAAAGGTAGCCACGTATCTACACACCCCACCCTCACGGGACACCCCACCCTTCCAGGGCTGCAAACAGAGTTGGAAGCGCAGAGAAAAAGGACGCAGCCAGGGAGAAACAGAGAGGCCAAGACACAGATGAAGACCAAGCAAAGGGGAAGAGAAGAGGACAGGGATGGAGAGGAAGGAAAGCAAGTAGCGATCCACGGGGCCATGGGCTTGTGGTTATTGCCAACAAATGTGGAAATTTTGCCGGGAGGAGACCCAAGGAGTTGCAGCCAAGAGCCCGCCCTCTGCCCCCAGCTCCACACTTGGATTTGCTGCCGGACTGTCAGGGCTGCCAGGGACCTGCGGGTCCCCAAACCCGCCGAGAGCTCCGAGCCATTTTACCTCCTCCGCATCTGCAAACCCCACCCCGTGGCTGACTGACGGAGGCGCTCGGTCCGCCGTCTCCACCCACCCAGCGGCGGAGCCAGGGCCGCCAGACGGCTCCCGCGATCTCCTGCCCCTCCTGACACCCCGCAAGTGCCAACAGTCCCCGGCGGAGGGGCTCCACACCGGCGCACACCGCTGCACCGGCACAGCCCCGCCCGCACGGAAGCTACACCCCCCACCCAGCCACGTCTGTAGCCACACACTCTATTCCTGTAGCCAAAGCCCACCCCAGGGCACAATTCAGAAGGAAGCCGACAGGGCCGGGGCAGCTGGCCAAATCCCGGACCCTGCAGACTGGGCTCGTGGCTCCTGACTGCCGCGGCCCCGCAGCCCCAGAGCATGGCAGGCCACGCCACACCCTCGCCTCAGCGAGAAGCCGCCACCCTGTGGCTCAGCGCCCTCCTTCGCGCGACCAGTGGAGCACTGGTTTCTCTCCAAGTCCCCTAAGTGCATCCAGCAGCGGGAGCCTCTCACCCACAGCTGAGCTCCGGGTTCCCAAGCACCCAGGTGGCCTGGGAGCGTCGGGGTGCTTGGGTCACAGTTTCCCTTGGGGGCCTGGCCCACAAGGAAGGCCACCGTGCCTTTCTGCGGAAGGATGGAAGGGCAGAAGGGACGAGAGGCAGAGTGGGCACACAGCCCTCTTCCTGCCTGGGCCCATGGGAGGGCAGTGGGTGCCCCTGGACTGCAGCTGTCTGTGGGGGGACGGAGGCCAGGAAGCATCCATGGCTCCCAATGCTGAAAAAGAGCCTGGACTGCCAGCCACCACTTCCCACCCACCTGAACTGTTACTTGCTCCTTGGCTTCCATGAAGGCCTTCCCAGACCCTTGGGAGACCCCTCACCACCTCTCTAACCACACTCCTTTTTCTCCTAACCCAGAGCCTTGCAGACCTCCAGGTCTGGGTTAGCAGTGCCCCACCTCAACAGCCTGGGGGTTCCCCAGACGCCACATTGGGCCTGATCCCCTCTGTGTTTGCAGACTGCAGCACAGGGCACTTAGAAACCCCAGAAAATGTTGGTGGAGGGAATAAATGGATGGATGTAGGTCTACATGTCTGTTTGCTCATTTATTCATTCAGCAAATACTTATGAGCATTTACAACAGGGCCTGAGTGTAGAAGAGCTGGACAGCATAGAGAAGGCCTCCCACCATGAAGTTTATGGGGTGCCCTAAATGCATCATATATAATTAGATGTGTTGTCAGTGCTCAGGAGGGACAAATGGGGTGGGGGGTGGGAGATTGAGGGAGGCAGAGGATAGGCCCTTGTCAGGTTCAGAAGGCCCTGGCAGAAGTGGGAGGAGAGCTCAGCAAAGGAGGGGGCCAGACGGGAGCTCCAGCTGCTGCAGGGGGCATCGAGGAGGCCTCCAAACACATTTGGGCAATCATTCATGTTCCGGGTGTGGCTATAAAGGAGAGACAGTGGGGGGGGTTGGGGGTACTGTGTGTTGCGGTTGTATTTTTGTAACAAAATTATACACGGAAGAGTATGGCCTCCTTCAGAGACGTCACCCTGGACAGCTCAACTTGTCTTTGAGTAAATGAGCCCACTGCCGCTCAGATATTCTGGCGACAGCCTTCAAGGCCAGTTTGCAAACTCCATCAACAAAACATCGCATTCCTGTATAATTGTCTGTAGGATCCTTGAAAAACCAACAAGTAGTTCCAGTATTATGCAACCCTGTCATTGCTAAATGCATCAGAATGAGCGCTAAGCATGACTTCAGGTGTTCCCCAAATCAAATTCATTCCTGGAACCCAAAGATTTGCCCCTCCCGAGAAGACTCCAAAAACTGTTGGGTTTGGCAAGGTGGAAGAATGAGAACTTTGAGTTCAAGTGAAACCGAGTTCAAATCCTGGCTCTCCCACGTTGTCGGGTGATCTTAGGTGAGTTACCTTCCCTCTCTGGCCTCAGTTTCCCTCTCTTGTAACAGGTGACTAATCCCCATCTCACACAGGGTTGTAGTGAGAATCAAATGCTAAATGCTCGGGTGGGCACTAAGAGAGATCAGTTTCTTCCTTGGGACGTTAACAGTTCTCTTGCATGTTCCTGAATCTGTCAGGCATCAACATCCGTGGAATCTTGGTTATTTAGCTGAAACTTATTTGAATCCAAAAAACTAAAATCATAGACCCAACCATAGCCACCACCACTCCAAAACATAATTCCTTTAAACCCCTCTTGTTACTTTAGCCCAACTTTCAGGCACTGCACGAAGCCAACCTCTAAGCCCCCAAACTGATTCTGCAACCTGGAAGCTCCCTGATCCTCTTTTCAACCTTGAGAGCATCAGTGGATACGAGGATTCCTGGGAAGCCTACAACCCTGGTTCCCTGGAGGAAGTGCGCTAGAGAAAGGACATATCCTGGGACTTCAACTCCTGTATGCCTCACCAGCGAGAACATGGGCCCGTGGAGGAGCTGGTGAACAGCCTGAAACTGTAGACACAATTGGGTAGATATAAGTTTGTGTTTTCCTGGGAGAGGGTCTTTAGTAAATGTAAAACTAGAAATCTATGGGTCAAAAGTTGCCTGAAATGTGTGGTTTGGACCCCAAGGGGAATTTTGAAATTTTGCATTAGTTGTCAGCATTTAAAAATTGAGAGATTTCACATACAAGTGGATTTCTGGCTTCTCTTGAAAAATTGGAAAAACTGGCAACTCTGGGTTGCATCCGTGTGTGGGATGACAGCTTCCCGCCACTGCCATCCCCACCGAGACACAAACACACACATTTTCCAGTCCACCACAGTCCCTTCCACACCAGTTTGCAAACCCTGGGCTCCTCCTTTCATCTGCTTCTTAAAGTGAACCTGTAATCCCTGCTCAAGTAGAGGACTCCTGGGTGGGAGGCCTAGGAGAGCACCCCGAAGTCTCCCCAGGGCCCTGAGGCCTGAGGGTTAAGCTGCTTGGTAGGAAGGAGGGGGGGAGCATGGGATGGGGGTCCCACCCCAGAGGCCCAGGACCCACCCCTTCCCCAGATTCTCACTGCTGGCGCCTCACCCAGCTGAGGATGCAAACACCAGCACCCAAGCCCAGAGCCCTGCTTCTTCCAGAGCCCGGGGGCTGGAGAACTCCAGCTTCCGGTTGAAGGTCTCAGCGAACTCCAAGGAAGGGCTTCGCAAATCCTCACTTGTTGGGGGCAGCAGCTACAGCTGTGTTTAGAGCTCCCGCCTTCTGAGGCTACATGCTATCATGAAGTAACTTATTCAACCCTGTGAAACACACCTGTGTGGAGGGTGCCATAACTACCCTCCTTTGACAGATGGGGAAACTGAGCCAGGCCCAGGCTTACTTGGTGGGCAAGGGCAAAGCCAGTGCCATCGGGCTCTGGGGCCGGGCTCTGAACCACCCCATTATCCTTCCACCCCTCCTCTGTCCCCGGGACAGGCCTTAAGGTGAGGTGGTGCTATTACTCCCATCGTGTGGGGGAGGAAAAGGAGGCCTGAGAGCATCTTTCCTGGGTCAGGAAGGGACAGAAAACGGAATCCAATATAGGTCTGCCAACCCCTAAATCTGTGATCTGTACCACTGAGTTACCCCAATTCTCTCCCACCGAGCCCTAACTCATCAGCAGGAACCCCCGCGGGCACCGACAGCCAGAGCTGTGGGCCACACAGAGGATGAAACCACCAAGCAGTCGGCCTCTCGCCTCGAGGCAGGCAGCAGCCCCCAGGGGTGGCGCTGGGAGTGGGGACGGCCATGCTGGAGCTTCCTGGAGAAAACGGGAGCCCGATCCTGGCACTAAGTCCACCCCTGAGGCCGTGGCCCTTACCTCTTGGGCAGACGCAGTGAAGCTAATACATTCAGGCCGCCAACCTGGTCCAGTCGAGAACCTAGAGAGAGAGAAGAGCGGAGTCAACATCCTGGGTAATTAATGAAGCGTCTCGACCTCTTGCAGGAAGATGCACGAGGAGGGGGGTCCTGCTCCTGTCGAACCACCGAGAACTGCAGGAGGTGAACTGTGCAGTCAGGTGCCTGGGACTGAGGTCCTGCCGGCCACTCTCTGCCTTTCGGTGGCCATTTCCCGGTTCTGAGCCTCAGTGTCTCCATCTTTTAAAAGGGCAGCCTGATGCCTGTCCTTGTTTAACGCCTACTCGTCCCACCAGACTGGAAGCTCCTCGAAGGGCAGGGGCCTTTGGCAAGGGCCCGGAAGCGCCAGATGCTCAGTAAGTACACAAGGGATTGAATGAGTGAATGGTTGGGTGGATGGATGAATTAACTAATTAATTAATCAGATCCAAAGGCCCGCTGGGAGGGTCAAAGAGAAAGACATTTGAAAGGGTCACTCATTATTAGTTGCCAGTGTGTCGTGGGGAGATGAAAGTAAAAGTCATGATGATATTTCTGGCTTGTATATTTGTCATTCATTTATTTAGTTAATCAACAAATATTGAGGCTTCTCTGAGCAAATGTGAGGACACAGAAATGGATGAGGCAAGATCCATGCCCTATTTCCTGAATGGGGGAGATGGAAAAAAGGAGTTGAGCCCGACACACTGGGTTGGCAGAGGATGCAAGGCTTAGGGGTGTGTGACCTTGGAGTAAAGAGAAGGTCGGGCCTTTGACTGCCCGGGGTTCCACGGAGAAGTCAGAGCACGAAGCTGCAGAGGTCACAGGGCCTGGACCCTGGGGCCTCTAGTGCCTGGTCAGGCATCCGGCACTTTACCTGCTTCACTGGAGAAGGGGCAGGACTTTTGGAAAGATGGAGAGGACACAGAGGAGACGGGAGGCAGGGAGACCCGACCCCAAAGAGAGCCTGCTGGGCCTCCCTGCAGCCCTGAAGGAAGGAAGAGGGAGGGTGGCATCACCCTACTTCACAGATGCAGCAGGCGAGGCTGTGGGAAGAGCCCTAAGACGGCACACAGCCCGGGAAGAGCTGGGTCCCAGCACCTCCTGTGGAATTCCGGTTTCCTCTCTTCCTGGAACCTAGCCTCCTCGGGAAAGCTGCTTGAGCCCACATGAGGGCCACGCTTGCCCCTGCTTGTTGGGGGGGGGGGCATTCAGAGAAGAGGCCCGGGGCCGAGGGACAGGGAGAGACTTTCCGCAGGGAGAGCAGGATTTCAGGGAGGTGGGCACTGTGAGGGGGCCGTGAGGGCCGTGGGGAATGGAGGCTCAGGGAGGGAGAGCCATGTGGATGGTCACGCCGGAGCACCCACATCTGCCTGACTCTCCCCCATGTGTACTCCAGGATGTTCAGGAAGGGGGGTCTGGTCGTGAACTTGGAAGTGTGGCAGCTTTTCTATCTCACAGCACATCTGCCAGCACAGAGGAGGAGGCCGAGGCCCAGGACCAGCAAGGACCCAGGAATTAGTGGAGGTGGGATTGGAGTTTGGGAGGAGGAAAGAGACAGAAAGAAAGAGGAGATGGTAGGGAGAGAGAAGGAAGGAGATAGGGAGAGAGGGAGAAGAGATAGGGAAATAGACTGACAGGGGAAAGAGGAGTGGAGGAAGCCACAGCCAGACAGCAGAGAAAAACCCAAATGGAAAGAAATGGGGCTGCGGGGGCAAAGGGCCTGCCCCCCACACACACACTCCCCAACTCTCCACCTCTCTACCTGGGCCTCCCATCTGGTCTCCATCTTCAGAGGCCAAAGGGGACCTGGACCCCTTGTCCCTGAGGGGAAGGAGGAGCTCTTCAGAGGCCAAAGGGGACCTGGACCCCTTGTCCCTGAGGGGAAGGAGGAGCTGGGGATCCCCACCTTGGGCTGCTCCCCCCACCCCCACCCCACCCCGGAGCTAATCAGCAGCTGTCATCTCCACGGTGAGGTCTTGGTTAAGGAGATTTAGGGCCGGGATCAATAGGAAATTTAAAAATCGATGCAGTGCGCAGGGCAAAATCGATGGCGTTTAATCGCCTTGCCGATTCCCAGTCAAAACAATTAGCCGCGCTGAGTGTTGAACACGGTGGCGACACGGCATTAACCGTCAATATTGGTGTAAGTGACGGTGGGGCGGGCGGGGGAATTCCCAGGCCTCTGAGGACCCCGAGTCAGAAGGCGCCTTCCGACTGGGGTCTCCCCCACTAGGCAGAGCCCCCGCCCCAGGCCTCCCTCCAGCAGGGGCCCACGCTTCAGTCTTTCCCTCCGCCCTTGGCCCCCTCAACTGGGGAACTCGGGGGCAGTGCCTCCCCCAGCTCACCTGCCTCCAATTCTCCACCTTCTCCCAGCTCCCCAGCACCCCCACCCCCTCTGATGGAGGAAACGCTCCGCCCTATCCGCAGGGAGCCCTCTCCCAAGCAGGCAGTGTCAGCTCTGCCCCCTATCCCCAACAGTGGCTTAAAGGCCGGGAGGCTATTTATAAGACACCTGCTCTCCATTTTTCAGATGGGGACCCTTAAGAACAGAGAGGGAAGGCAGCCAGCCCACAATTACCCAGTACAGGAGGGGAAGGAGTGGGGATTTGAACCCCTGATCTGTTTGACTCCAAAGCCTATGCTTTTGGCAGATGTGAAGGGAAAGATGCTGGCATTCACGGGAGAAGGAAAGAAAGCCCAGGAGTTGCCCCTGGCCCATCCCAGCTGGCATGGTGACTTGCTGCATCCCAGGGGCACTCTGCCACCTGCCTGTTAGGGACTGTGAGCTCTTGGAGGGCAGGTTGGGCTTTGCTCCCCGGGGGTCCTCAGCAGGGCCCAGCATGGGGTATGGCCCCGAGCTGAAGCTCAGGTGTGGCCTGCGTATGACAGCGTCCCTGCCCCCACAGAGCCAGATGGCCCACCTACACCCCCACAGGCACGCCTGGCGCCCACAAACCCGGCAGCACAGCAGCCCTCAGTGAGAGCAGCTGGTGCCCCTTGAGTGCTAGCTTGGTGCCAGGCACAGTTAGTCACTCTGCGGGTGGGCATTACAGAACCCCTCAGCCCTCTAGGGTGGCACCATCCCCATGAGACAGGTGTCGGAATGGAGGCCCACAGGGGACACGGCGGAGAGGGGAAGCTCGGAATGACTCAGGAGCACAGAGCATGGAGCAAACAGGATCTAGTGCCTGTAAGGAAGAGATGAGGTGCAAGGGGAGCACGAACCTGACAACTAGAGGAAGAAGTTGGAGTGGCCCTCACAGAGCTGGGGGGCAGGGGGGACGGGGAACCGAGGCTGGAGCACACCTGGAGGTCTCACTCTGGGATCCTGACCTGGCAAGACCAGGACGGAGACGGTGAGGCCGAAGGGGTTCTCACCCTCCCTGAACTTCCCGGTTCTGGGGTGCTGGGTGGGGAGGCCGGAGGCTGCTGTGGCCACCTGCTCCCTGGCGCGGAGGAGCAGGAGGGGTGGTGGGAAGGGAGGGGAGGCCCGTAAGATGAGCTGGGGATTGATCTGACAAGGTCCTAATCAAATGGTCAATATCGCTGACCTGACCACTTAACCTATTGATAAGCTGGCAAAGATGGAGCAGACAGCGAGTGGGCTCCGGGAGGGGCAGCGAGAGGGAGGAGAGCAGGCCTGACCGGGACAGGGATGGGACTGCGCGGGCTGGCGTCAGGCCCGGGACTGGGGTCCTGCAGGAGGGGGGTCTTTCCCTCAAGTTCTCTCCACCCCGTCTTCCCTTCTGACAGGCCACACGTGCCCTGTCTGGGCCTCTTCCTCCTGTTGTGGCACCCAAAGCCCCTCCCGAGCTAGGCTGGAAACTTCCACAGCACCCAACCCACCCCCAGCTCCCTCGGATTGTGCCTCAGCTTTTCACACATGTGAGGGCCTTGTCCTCTGAGCCTCAATGTTCCCATCCATCAAATGGGGACAATCATAATAGAGAGAGTCTGAAAACAACCCAGATATCCTACTACTGTGGGTCCAGACAGTAAAGGACTGCACAGAGCCACACAAAAGGGGACTGAGGAGTGGCAGCAAATGTGCTTGAAAAAAATTCATTGACAAGGGGGAGATGTCATGATCCATGGTCAGAAAGGAAAAGACGGTAGTTTATAAACCGGTATGTAGAAAATTATTCCATTTTTATAAATCACACACACACACACTCATTTTCTCAACAAGCAGAGATCAGAATTCTGAGCTTGGGTTCCAGGCACCTGAATCTTAACTAGCTCCTCAGGTAAACTCGCAGGCATCCTCCTGTTTGAGAAAATGTTGTCTAGAAGGATCGATGTCAAGGCATTAACCATTTTGTTTGTTTGTTTAACTAGATTATCGTGATTTTTTTTCACATTTGAATATCTGTATTCTCTAATTTTTCTACAATGAACATGTATTACATCCATTGTTTATAAGTTTGAAAAATTGGGCAAAGGACACCTATGTCCTGGGACATCGACGTGGGGCTTGGCACGTGGTGGACACGCAAAAGACAGTGTCTCTGCCCCCCTTCCCATTCCCAGATGGGATGCCCCTCGTATGCCGAAGCCCAGCAGAGTTCAACACCTCCATGGCTGTGAACGACTTTTGAGCCTGCCGGATGGAGAAGAGCTCATTCCTCTGCTCTGGTTTCCCCTCTCAGAGGAGAGGGCAGGGTGGTTGAATTCCTCAAGAAACTGGCTGGAGGGGAAACCAGATGCAGCAGGAGGGAAGAGAATCCCCCAAAGTCACACTGCTGGTTTTGACAGAGCCAGGACCAGAAGCTCCTGGCTCCTGGGTGGTGCCATCCCATTGTTGGGAGGGGAAATCTGAGTGAGCAATGGTGTGCGCAGGCGAGAGGGCAGCTGAGAGAGAGTGCACCTCCAGGGGCAGAAGAGCCTGGCGGTTAAAATCCAGACTGTCGCTTCCTTGCTGTGTGACCCTGGGCAAGTCACTCTGCCTCTCTGAGCCTCCGTTATATCTAACATAACAGGGAGATAATGATAACACCACCCTCACAGTTCTGGCATGAGGAGTCAACAAGGTCAGGTGTATAACAAATTTAGCACAGGGCCCTACACAAAGAAAGGGGTAAGTGGTAGGAATGATCTTATGATTATCAGCCACAAGTGCTGTGTGTGAGTAGGATGCTAGGGGGGTGAGGGGAGAAGGTGTGTCCTGGTAACCTGCCTTGGGGTGAGCAAATACAATGAAGCTTGGCTAAATATGTTCTTTCATTTCATTCATTCATTCATCCATCCAACCATCCATCAAGCATTTCCTGAGATCAACTCTAAGCCAGACCCCGGGCTGGGCCTGGCAATCCAGATTTGGACAACAAAAGTGCCCACAGGGTTAGTAAAGGGGAGTTAGGGATGGTTTGCATGGCCCCCTCATCTCTGAGAGTTGCTGCCTCAGTGGCCCCCAAATAAACCCCGGGTCCTTCTGCTGGAAGAGGCCGAGTACTGCAGCACCCCCACCCTCTGACTGGTGTGATGCTCAGGTGTGCGTGTGTGCAATCGCAGGCAATGCAATAGTAAGCTCTGTGCAGGTGGGTGACGTCACCTTTGTGTTTCACAGCACCCAGCACAGGGCCTGACACTCTGGGGAAGCTCCGTGTTTATTTGGTGTTTTTTTTCCCTCCATTTTTTTTTTAATGAATTAAAAAAAAAAAAAGTTAAAAGCCCTTGGCACAATGCCTACCACCTGGCAGGTACTCCATAAATAGCAGCTATTATTAGTATCATCACCAGACAGGCCATCACTCTTCCTCCCCACAAAAACCTTATTTTACTGCCGAGGAAACCGAAGGCTTGGAGAAGTGATGGGATTTAGCCAAGACCACTCCAACCAGTGCGTCTGCCCCCACAGTCTGTGGCCTTCCCCTCCCCCTGGCAGGGGTGGGGTTGTCAGGGTGTGTGTTGGGGGTGAGTGGACACGAGGGTGCGGATAAGGATGTGAGCAGCTGGGGTGGTGGGTGGAGGGCGGGCTGAGTGGGGGACAAGGGTGTGCTGGCCCAGGATGGTGGTTCTGGGTTCTGGCTGCTTCGAGGCTCAGGCAGGAGGGAGCCAAATTTGCCAGTGGCCCCGTACAGCACTGGCAGGTGAGACCCCCCCCAACCTTGTCCCACTCAGCAGACATCCACCTCCACCATTATATTGTGCAAGCGGGATGACCTGGGACCCAGCGTCTGCCCATTCGGCAAATACTCTGGGCACTCGCTGGGCGCCGAGAACTTTCTAGACCCTGGGGATGCAGCTGTGAACAAAATGAAGTCCCTGCCCTCAGAGAGTTGGCCTTCTAGTGGAGGAACAGTTAATAAGGGAGGAAACCTCCTGAGGAACTAAGGAGGAAAATAAAGCAGGTTGGGGGTGGAGAGTTACAAGACGATGGATGCTGTTGGAGCCTTCTGGGGAGGAGGCTTTGGAGCAGGGGCCCGGCCGAGTTGGGGGTAAGAGCTTTCCTGGCAAAGGAATCAGCAAGTGCCAAGGCCCCAAGCCAGGAACAGGGATGAAGGCCCGGAAGGGCTGGAGCCTCCTGAGCCAGGAGGAGAGGCGTAAGGGTCAGGCAGGTGGGGGCCAGAGAAGCTTCTGGACTCAGGAAGATGCTCCTCTAAGCCTGCTGGGGTTCCTGACAGGCTCTCCCAGGCGTGGTAGACCCTTCCAGGCCAGGCCAGAGGACCAGGACGCTGGACAGAGCTACAGGGAGAAGGGGGAATATGTGTTTGTGCTGATGTGGGTGGAAAGAGCTGGTCTCACCCTCCCAGCCTGGCTCCATCTTCACCCCTTCCCCCACACATCCTGTGGGGTCTTCTGACCCATTCGTTCTCCAAGGATAAGCTCAAGAGGCCTTTGGTAAACCCTTGAAGTTCTGGACAGGGCTTTACCGGGTTTGATCTCCCCAGACCGTGGACTCCTCTGGGACAGGGAAGAGTCTGACTCAGCTCTGAGCCCCGGGCACCCAGCTCAGCCTGGCCAAATAGGCTTCTGGAAGTGGTCAATCCTTGTTGATGATCACTAAGGAGCACAACTCCGAAGCCTCAGACTCCAGCAAACAGCAAGGTGGGGGCAAGTCCTAGCTAGTTCAACAATGCCCAGAGGCCAAGAGATGGAGCTGGCAGTGGGGAGGGGGGTGTGCTCTGTGCTCCCTCCTAGGCCAGGCCTCAGCCAGGGACCCCCAAGCAGGCAGGCAGGGCAGGAGGCCCCGTGCCTGGCAGCCGGCTCACCCGCTCCCGGTCCCCAGGGTCTCCCCAGCCTGTCCGTCTCCCACAGCAGACTCCGAGAACCCCAAATTGAGCACCCAGCTCACACCCTGCCTTTTCCCTCCTCAAACCTTTCCACGGCTGTGCCGTGCATCTGGAATAAACCTCAGGCCTCAAGCCCTTCCCCGGCACACTGAACCTTTCCTCTCCCCACTCCCTGTGCACAACCGACAGTCCAGGAACTCCTAAACCTCTCACAGCTGTTTACACCTCCAGCGCGCCCCTGTTTGTAAAGCCTCCCCTCTTCTGGAAGCAGTCCTACTCATCCTCCTCCACAGCACCTCCTCCGTGAAGCCCCCTAACTCTCCCAGGTAGCTCAGCCTCCCCACCCAGTGCTGTCCCGGCCCTTGTGCACCTCCGTGGCAGCCCACACCACAGGGCCCCAGTCTGGGGTACCCCATCTCCCATGAGCTGAGGTTGGGTGGTGGGGGCGGAGCACGAGGTCTGTGCTCTGTGTTATGATCAGTTTCGGAAAGGAGTTTAGGGTCTGTGTGCTGCATCTAACACTCAGCTTAACACTCAGGTACAACTGACCCACCAACCAAAACTGAGTTCTCCCGGGACCGCCTGCCACAGCCCCTTGCTCCTTTCCTTACCGGATGTTGCCACTGTCTACAATGAACTGTGTACACTAAGGTCCGATCCTACCAGCCTGCCAGTGCTCAGAAAGCAGGGGCCAGGTGTGTCTGGTAAAACCCGTGCCCCTGGCTTCTGGGGCGGGGCCTGGCACAGGAATGAATGAGTCCCGTGAACATTTTGAGATGTGAGCATCTGCCCCTGGTCCTTTCTCTCTAAGGGAGCAAGTCTGGCTGGGTGGATGTTTGTGTGCTAGAACTTGGGGTGTGTCCATTCCCATCGCCACGTGTGACTTCCCTGCGGGATCTCTGGGCGTGGCCTGCGGACAGCCGGGATGCCACCGTGGCTTAATTTCTATATTTGCACTTTTCTTGGTGGGGGGGGTCTCCCCTTGAGGTGCCCCTGGGTGTTTTGGTATTTGTCTTGCCCCAGGATGCCTCTGTACCGATGTGCGTGCCTAGACATCTGGGTTTTTGTACCTGTAGGTTTGTGCTTGTCCTGGTTTCCGCAGCTGGTGTGTCCATTTCAGTGTGTGTAGACAAATGACCCTGTGTGTCTGGAGGCTTTAGTACCCAGGCATTTGGAGAATCTCTGAGCCATGGGGTGTGTGTCCCTGGGACCTACGGTGGGTACAACAATCTAACGTATTTCAGAATTGGGTGTGTGCATTTCAAGATCACTGTATATGTCAGTATCTGTGTGTGCATCTGCTCAAGATCCATGTGGCCTTTTAGTGTGTGTGTGTGTGTGTGTGTGTGTAGGGGTGTCAGGATGGAGGTTTATCTGAATACATGTACACCTGTGTGCCTGTCTGTCTGCCCCTGACAGCTGCCTGCCTGGACTGGCTCAGCACCTATTCTCTGTCTCGGTCTCTCTGGCTCGTTCTCTCACACACACATCCACGCTCCTATGTGCTGTGTGGATGGGGAGGGGGCCAGGGTGTCAGCAAGCTCCTGTGTCACAAGGTTAATTTCTCTGCAGCCAGGAAGGCTGGGCCCTGAGGGGAGGGGTGGGGGAGGGGCTGGTCCCCTCAGCCCCTCTGATAAATATGTATTTGGGGCTGCTGTGTGCAAAGGTCACCGGGGGTGGGGGGAGAAGGAGGAGGGAGGTGGTCTGTGCTGGGCCGGGCTGCTGGGTCCCAGCCGGGCCCAGCATGGGTTGTATGACCCCATCCAGAGGGACGATGAAATTCAAGGCGATACCCCCCTCGTCCGGGTCTGGCCCACACAGATATTCAAACTCTGAAGCAGACAAGCACATAAGCATATGCCTGCCTGTACCCAGACAGAGGCTCAAAGGATGCACAAAGCCGGCCTCGTGGGCCACCAGATGCACCAGTGTCTGAGAGTCCAGAGCCAGACTGATCCCTTCTCCCCCACCCCCAACCTTTACCCCAACGCCAGAAAAATAAAAATAAAAATAATACAAGCACACAAGAGTGCACAGCTTCTCACAAAAAGAATGTTCTCTACAAACTCAATACACACACACAAACACACACACGCTCAGACACAAAGGTGCAAAGGGTCAAACCAGAAAGATTCCTAAACACTTTGTGGGTGGGCAGGTACACACTAACTCACACACACACACACACACACACACAAAGGCACGCAACACAGACACACACCAAGAGGCCCAGGGATACGAAGTTCCATGGAGGTAGGTGCCTACCGACAACGGCAGATAAATGCACACGCGCATGAACACACGCAGACACAAGCACGCACACCCACATACACAAAGCCCCTCTCAGACACACACGCTGGGCAGGACGCATGGCGGAGTCAGGCTGGGAAACCTGGCCCGCTGCACCACGGCCCGCTCCGGCCCTTTCCCCACCGAGGGGAGAATGGCTGGCTGGTCTCGGGGTCGTGGCCCCCCCCAGCCAGCTCCAGCCAAATGTGCCATCATTTGTCCGGCTGGGAGCCACATCAATTGTCGAGCCTCCCCTGCTCACTGACCAGCCATGTCGGCCAGCGGCGGCCTCGGCCATTAGCAGGCTCGCGCCTCTAGCCTGCATTTGTCGAATCTACCTTACCTGGCAGAACTGTCCAGGCCAAAGGAGCCCTTTTTCAGGGTCTGCCCGACCGTTTCCTCAAGGGAGTCCAATGTGCCCTGTTGTGAGACCCGCAGCCCCTGCCTTAGGGTGACCCCCTTCGGCACCCTGCTTCCACGCTCGGGCTGCCTTTCTTCAATGACCGCTAGCCCCCGTGGCTCCAAGGGCTCGTGAGGCTGCGTGCCGGAGGGTGTGTGTGTAAGTCTGCCTGTATGGGTGGTGGGGTGACTGAGTCCAAAGGAGCGTGTGTGCTTGTGAGTGTGTGTGTGTGTGTGAATAAGGGATTGGGGGTCAGCAGCTGTGCATCAAGTTAAAGAGTGAGTGTGTGGCTGTGCGTACGGGGAGTTGGGATGTGTGCACGCGTGTGTGCAGGTGCGTGCGTGTATACCTGGCGCGTCCCGAGGCAGGTTGTTATCCAGCATCTAGGTCTGGGTTGGCTGGGGGCTGTGAGGGGCTGTCTTGGGAGTGGGGGGGTGGTACAGGCGTCTGGCTCTCAAGCAGTTGTGAGCAAGTGGAGTGTGTATCTCCCAGACTCCGTTGTCCGTGTTTGTGAAAGTGACAGATGCTGCCTCCCTGCCCTCACTGCGGCGGATTAAGTCTGTGAGCGCCACATGAGTCCGCACCCCGGGTGGGGGAGGGTCCCCGGCGTGTGCTCCCTCTCGCGGGTGCAGGCCCCAGCCCAGTCCGTGACAGGAGTGATGCTGAGAGTGGGGGCGGCTAAGGTTTCCCCCTTGTTGGTGTCTATGAAGGGGACTGTGTCGGAATGGATGACAGGACGAGGTTCCGTACATGTGTGCACACGCAGGCACACACACGCAGGCTCACGTACAGGTCCGAGCCGACCCACGCACACTGTAGCGAGATGCGTCTGTGTGCACGTGACCCCATGCATGCTAGCTCTCCGCTGCCAGCCGGATCAAGTGCAAACTTCTCGGAGCAGCGTCTGGTCTTCCGCAGGCTGACCCTGACCCTGCAGTCCCCTACCAGCCTCTTCCCTGACAACCACGCCCCAACCTGGGCCGCCTCCTCCCTGCTTCCCTCTGCCACCTTTATGCCACTCCCCGTTTCGCACGCCCTTCCCCCTTCCTCGAGGGTGCCTGAGCATCCCCAAAGACCCACTCCCTAGTGAAGCCTTCCCTGTTGAGGGAAGGCCACACGCTCCTCTTCCTTCCCATCCCTAATGACCCAGAAGCCCCCTTTGTGCTCCCATTCCAAGCATCCAGAATCTTGTCCAAGGCTGGGATCTGGTCCACTTCCCAGTCCAGGCCCGATTTGGTTGGCAGCCTAACAATTATTTTCCAGTAGGAAATAACCAAGTTACCGCTGTCCAGTTACCTCAGGGAACTCACTGTACTTCATTTGTTCACTGATTCCTGCCACTCAATAAATGCCTATTGAACGTGAGGACCCCTGCGCCGCCACCTCCAGCCTCCTTTCCAGTGGACGGGAGCCCAGAGAGCTACTGGCCTGGGGGATCTAAATGAAGGGTGGCGGGAGAGTAAGTGGGGAGGTGGCTGTGCAGCAAGGGGCTCAGCAGAAGAGGCTGGAGGGACCCTAAACTCATGCACATCCCTGTCTCTGGACAGGCCCACCCCCAACCATCACCTGCAAAGCAGCCTTGCCCTCACTCATTTGCCGGCTTTCCCTTCAGGACACAAAGCAAGACCTGGGTCCTCGAAGCCCTCGCTGAGCCATGGAAGGCATCCATCCACCTGACAGGGCCTGGGAGACAGGGCTGTGGATGGACGTCTCAGGGGGCAGGGAGCACTTGGGGGAAGGGGCAGAGCTGGAGAAAAGAGATGATGCTGGGACATCTAAGGGGAGAGGGACAGACCTCTAACTACAGACACAGCTCCATACCAGGGGTCTGGAGACCTTGGTTCTGGCACCAGCGTGGCTGCTCCAGGTTGAGGGAATGGTGGGGGCCCCAGAACCCCCATCTGTGGAAAGACACGATCGGGGCTGTGGGGCAACCAGAAGAGCTGGGGGGAGGTGAGGGGAGGCCATCATTAATCTTAATATTACTAGATCAGGAGGTGTTAGGGCTGGGAGGAAAATGAGGACTGGTATTTACGGAGAAGAAGGAACAGACCGCAGTGGGGAGAGGACCCCACACCTACTCTCTCCTCTAACAATTCCCCACACCCGAGTTTCTCAACCATTTCTATCCTGGAAATTAACCAATGCATGCCAAAGAAGGAAACTGCTCCCTCGCCCCTCCGACATCCAAGCAGCCTCTGGCGTGGCCATCTGTCCCGGCCATAGGTCACGTTCTGATCATGCTCCAGAGCTCTGGCAAACTCTACCCAGGGGTTGCTGAGGGTGGGGCCCCTTGCTTGGCTGTCACATTGCTGAGGGGAGGGGCTCTGACCCAAGGCCCCCTGCACACAAGGAGGGAGTGTGCATGAGCCAAAAGGGGGGAGCCCTGGAACAGCCACTGATGGACTTGCTGGGAAAAAATCTGGCCAGTGTGCTATCTGGGATGTGCAGGCTAACCTCTATCACACATGCTGCACGGGTGTAAGCACACACAAAAATACACACTCACACATGCACATACGCACACATCCACTGTGGCCACGTTCTTTCCTACCACGGCCCCTGCCACCGCCACCCTCCATTTTCCCTGCCAAAGTGGTAAAGGGAAGTGAGAGCAAGCAAGGCCCATAAGGATGGCTGGAGGGCTGGACAGCAGCCTCAGAGACACGGGGGTCTGGGCCTCTCCAGCAGTGTGGACGGGCCCCTCTGTCCAGCGTTTCCCATAAATCAGGATGTAGACACAGACTTGCATTACCAGCAACGGGAGATGCAGCCCGCAGCCCCCATCAGCTTTCCCCCGGCCTGCCTGCCACCCCCTGACATGGGGGCTGCGGAAAGGCCAGGGAAGGTTTTTGTGGGCCAGCAGACTTTGGGGAGGGAGGCTCTTTCATTGTTTTGTTCTCTTGAACCCAGCTTTGGGGTTCCTAGCCAAGGATGCTATCGAGGCCGGACATACGTCTGCAACCTCTGGGTTCCCACTATACCCTGACCCTACTTACACAGACCCACCCTCCCTCTCACCCGGGACACTCAGAGATGCCCACGACAACGACGATGGTGAGGACAATAGCAATAGTTACGTGCCAGAAATAGTACCTGGCACTTTTCCATGTGTGACTTTACTCAATGTGCGACCCCCACGTGCAGAGGCCACAATCGGACCCAGCACAACACTCAGAGCCTCTACCCCAAACACGCTACGTGTTCAGATCCACACATCCCCACCGACGGCAGACTCGGCCCGGAGACCCGCGCACACGTGGGGACGGCTTCCACACACGACCTGAAGGTCCCTCCTGAGGACACACGCAGCCGTGTGTACCTAAACAAATGCACACGCCGATCCCTCTCACATGCCTGGTGCCCATGATGGGGACCCCCTGTACCCCACCCTCTGCCCATGTCCTGATCCCACACCCGACCCAGGCCCTTGCAGACTACCCCACAGTGAGCGCAGGCCTTGTACACACACGCTGCCGCCATGGTCTGACTGTACACACCAGCCCCCTGCGGCGCATTGACTCTGCCCACCCCTCGTACCCTGGCTTCGGAGGGGGTGGGGGTGGGGGGTGTACGGGAATTCGCCCAACTGGATGGCAGGAGATGAAAAGGTACTGAAGTTAAGTGGCTGTTTGGGTATTTCTCTAAATCCAAGATGTGCTCCCCAACTTCTGCGGACCCCAGCATCAAGGGAGAAAGTGGCAGAGCAGTCAGCAGGTCAGAGGTTTTTTCTTGGGATCTTCTACCGGGGACTCAAAAGCCCCAAGGACCCTCCCCGAGGAGCCCCCCCACCCTAATTTCCTCCCCTCCTCACGCCTGTGAGCCATTTGTGCTATTTCCTTCTCTGTCCACACCCTTGTCTCTTGGTGGGGACAAGTCAAGGGCTGGGAGCCCTTATTTAAGAGCTTCCCCTCCCCCCACTGCCCCCAGGGAGCATCCAAGCTGACTTTGCCAGGAAGCCAGAAGGAAACAGAGGGTAGCACCGGAACCCCCAGGGCACACCAGGCCCCCAGCAGGGAAAAAAGAGGGTAGAATACATGCGGGTGTGGAATAGGCTGTGATGGGGACTTGGGGGACTCCTGCCTTCTTCGCAGCCTCCTCCTCTCCCCAGCACCCTGTTCAAAGCAGATGCAGCAAAAGTGATGAATAAATGAAATTGGAGGAGGGGGAGAAAGGATGCAGAGACGGGGCAATGAGTGGCAGGGAGGGAAGAATAAAAGAAAAGGGAAAAGGGGGAAGGGAAAATAGAAAAAGAAAGGAAGAGGGAGAGAAGGAAAGGAGAAAAAGAAGAGAATCTGAGAGGGAAAGGAGGAAAAAGCTTTTATTGGGAGGAGAAAGAGACAGGGGAACTGGGAGACAGGAAGAAAGAGAAACCAGCAAAGGAGGTGGAGAAAAAGAAGAGAAAGGCTGGGAGAGGAGAAAGAAAAGAGAAGGGAGTGTTTGCCATGAAGGGGCAAAGAGCTAGAGCAGGAGGGGGCGGCCGCAAAGGGCTCCCCTAGTTACAGACTTTGTCCAGAGAGCTGAAGGGAGTACCCGCTCCCCAACCTCACTCCGGAGCCCTGAAGCGCCTGGGATCTCCCGCCTGCCCGCGTCCCATCCCGACTGCTCCATCTTCCACCTTCCCTGCTGTCCAAGGCACCCCGTTTCTTTCTCTCGCCCCATTCCTCGCCCCCCACCAGCCCTTTCTCATTCCCTGTGCCCTCTTACCTCTCCCCCCCATGCACCCTGCTTGCTTCCGAGCTTCAGACAGCATCACCGACCAATATGCTCACCGTCATCACACTAAACCGGCCCCCACACCCCCAGGAAAGAAAGAAAGAAAGAAAGGGGGGGGGGAGCAAAAAAAAAAAAACACAAACAGCATCACCACCAGCCCTGACACCCCTCTCGCCTCATTTTCTCCACAGTCGCCCCTTCCCAAATGCAGGGTCAAAAATGGGGATCCCGCCCAGCCCTGGGAGCCTCTCCAAGGCGCCGCAGCCAGCCCGAGACACCTCGCGTCTCTTCCCCGCGCTCACTCCTTTTTGTGTTCGGCGGCCCGGCTGCGATGTGTTTTATTTTCACGGTCTTTTTATTGGTATTATTCTTTTTCTTTTTCTTTCTTTCTTTCTTTCCTTTTTTTTTTTTGGCCTGGGGCGGCAGCGACAAAACGCCCACTGCTTGGTCCCCGCCGCCAGCTCCCCGGCCGCCCCGCCGGCTCTTTCTCTCGCCTCCCTTCTTTCTCTTCTCTGTCTCCGCTCTCGCTCCTCCGTCCTCAGCCCGCCGGCCCTCTCCTCTGCCTGCTGCCTCCCCCTCCACGCCTCTCCTTTTCCCCATCCTTCTAGCCCCCTTCTCCCCTTTTTCGCTCTCCACCTCCTCCGCGTTCCCATTTCTTTCCAGCCCCCCCCAACCTCCCCATCTCTCCTTTGCTTCCCTCGCTGCCACCGACTGCACGCCGACCCTCCCCCCACCGGCCCCCAAATAATAAAAATACCCAGCCAGGGGGCAAAGCCCCGGCCGTCGCCGGGAGGGAGGCGAGAGGGCCAGGGCCGCAGCGGCGGCGGGCAGCTGCGGAGCGCGGTGCGGAGCGAGCGGCGCCCACCCGGCTCCCGCCCGGAGAGCTCTGCAATAGGCCGAGCCGGCTGCATTAAGCTTCTTGCAATCAATAAAGCGCGGGTCAGATTATGCAAAGCGCAGATATTAATATGCAAAGTTTTAAAGATTTTTAAATGGAAGGGCGAGCGCGGCGCGGGCGGGCAGGGGCTGCGAGGGGAGAGGGAGGAAGGGAGGGCAGGCGGGCGCGCAGGCGAGCTGGGGAGAGGAGGAGGCTGCCCGCCGCCCGCCCGCCCGGCTGCGCCGCGCCGCCTTGCCTTACCGCTGCTCCCATCGGTAGGCGCCGCTGTCTTCGCCATGCGCGTCAGCTGCACGGCTCCGAGGGGATGGCCGAGGAGGAGCCGCCGCCGCCAACGCTGCCCCCGCTCCCGCTCCCGCTCCCGCGCCCGCTCGCTGCCTGCTGCTGGTGCTGCTCTGGCCGCTGCTCCTCGCCTGAGCTGCCGGCGCGAGCCCAGGCGCGCGCCATCCCCGGCTCCCACCTTGTCCCCATGGCAACCCCGGGCCCAAGGATGCTCAGAGAGAGAGCGCGAGCGAGAGAGCGAGGGGGGGAGAGAGGGAGAGGGAGAGGGCGGGGAGCGCAGGGGACACGGAGGCAGGGAGAGGCCCGAGACCCACAGAGACAGAGAGACAGAGAGACGCAGAGACAGAGAGACTCAGAGATCTGCAGAAATACGCTGAAACCGAAAGAAACACAGAGACAGGGAGAGTGGGAGAGGGGCAGGAATAGAAGGGGACATGGAGACAAGGAAGAGCCCAGAGACCCACAGAGACATGCAGAGATATCCAGAGACATAGAGACACACAGACACAGGGTGGGAGAGAGCAGAGGGGGACTGGAAGGCAGGGGGAGAGCCTGTGCTCAGAGACTCACAGAGACATACAGAGACAGAGATAAAAGAGAGAAGGGAGAGTGCAGGGAGCACAGAGGACACAGAGGCAGGGAGAGATGCCCAGAGACAGCCACAGAGAGACACAGAAACATATAGACATGGGGGCAGCAAGAGAGGACAGAGAGGGAGAGGGGTAGGGAGGAAACGGGCACGCGGAGGCAGGAGAGTCCCTGAGACCCAGAGACTCACAGAGACACCAAGACACCAGAGACCTAGAGGCAGAGAGGAAAGGGGGACGGGAGCAGAGCACAGGGACACGGAGGCTGGGAGGGCCTCAAAGAGACAGAGAGACACAGAGACATAGAGACACAAGGAAGAGAGAGGGGGAGAGGGAGATGGGCAGGGAGCAGAGGGAACCCAGAGGCAGAGAGGAGACCCAGGAACTTCAGAGACACCCAGAGACAAAGAGACAAGGAGAAAAGGTCCATGCAGAGAGAGATGCAGAGCTAGACAGACAGCCAGACAGAAGCAGACACACAGAGAAAGAGATAGACACCCACAGAGAGAGTGCATGAGAGAGACAGAAATAAAAGATAGGAGACAGTGCCATCTGAAGAGACAGAGGATGGAGAGGCAAGGCAGAGCTGGAGAGACTCAGAGACAGAGAGATACAGAGAGATGCAGACGTAAGAGGGCAACATGCAGAACCAGAGAGATAAGAACTGCTGAGAGAGAAAGGAAAGAGAGAGATGCATAGTCAGAAAGACAGACAGAGAGACACAGGCAGAGACTGAAAGATGCAGAGATTGAGACAGAGAAAAGGGCACAGGGTCTGAGGCAGACAAGGAGACAGAAGATTAGTGAGAAATAGAAGGAAACACCAAGGAACAGACAGTGAGATTCTGTGAGAAAACCCAAGAAACAGAGAGAAAGAAACGTGCGGAGAGAGGGACAGAGGCCAAGACAGAAAAAGAGACCCTGGGAGATAAGGCAAAGACAGACTTTGTCAAAGTGATGCAGAGACACCCAGAGACGCAGGCGGGAAGAAAGAGACAGGGAGAAACTCAAGAGATAGAGCAGAGATACAGAGAGAAGACAGACACTGGAAAGCACTGGACTGACAGAGATCTGCGGGGAGACAGAGAAACAGAGTCTGCGGGAGAGACGGAGAGAGTCAGAAATAGAGACGGATGGAGCCAGGAGCGCGGACAGGGTACAAACAGAGCCTAGAGAGAGCAGGAAGTGGCAGGCTGGGGTGGAAGAGAGACCAGGGTGTCAGAGGGTCTAAGGGAGACGAGGAGGAGCTCGTGGGGGGGAGGGGGGCAGTGCCCGGTCACTGA
>PVKY010002183.1:0-26946 GCA_004027775.1 Bradypus variegatus | reverse complement strand
AAAGTGCTAAAAGAAGACATGGATAAAGAATGAAAGGAAATCAGGAAAACAGGACTACAGCTAGAATATCACTGGGGAGATGGAAATTGTGAAAAGGAAACAAACAGAGCTGTAGACCACAGTGTAACAGAAATTAAAATTTCCCTGGAAATGTTCAACAGCAGATTGGAGCTGTCTTAACTTGAAGATATGACAATTGAAATCATTTACTCTGAGGATCAGAAAGAAGATAAAGTGAACAGAGTCTGAGGAACCTTTGGGACACTATGAAGTTTACCAATATATGCATTGCGGGAGTTCCAGAAGGGGAAGAAAGAGAGAATTCAGAGAGAATGCTCAAAGAAATCATGGCTGAAAACTTCCCCAATATAATGAGTGATTGAATATACACAACCAAGATGGTCAGCGAACTCCAAACAGGACAAACCCAAATAGACCCACATTGTAGCATATTATACTCAAACTGTCAAATGCCAAAGATAAAAGATTTCAAAAGTCACAGTAGAGAAGGAATGTGTCTCATACAAAGGAACCTCAGTAAGATTGTGCTGATTTCTCATCACAAACCATGAAGGCAAGAAGGCATTAGGATGACATCATTAAAGTGCCGAAAGCAAAAAATTGCCAACCAAGAATTCTATGTCTGGCAAAAGTGTCTTTCAAAAATAAGGGAGAGATTAAGACATACCCAGCTGAGGGAGTTTGTCACCACTAGACTAGCCCTACAAGAGATTCTAAAGAGAATTCTTAATCTTTTTTTGGGTTATAGACTCTTTTTAAAATGTGACAAAATTTATAGACTTCTCCTAGAAAAATTGCATATTTGTTTGTATATTACACAAACTTCTCACAATTTTAGGAGTTTCCTACAATATTGTACCCCAAACTCGTTCGGTGAATTCCAGATTAGATTCCCATGTCTATATGTGCCCTCTGAACAGTTTCATTTACTCCATAGTTCCAAGTATTTTGATGATTTCCCAGTGTATTTTTTCAATATGATTCTCTTTACTGAGTGCTAGACCCTGATACCCATTTACTTTCTAGCAATACACACCTGGATGTCCCACTGCTCTACTCAACTTTGTGTTTCAAATTTATGAAACTATGTGTATTTCCTGGAATACATTTTTCTGTTTTTAAATCTTTGACTACCTGATTATTAGGCCTTGTTGACTGACTCCTTATTCTTTGAGACATTTTTGCTTCTTTAGCTTCTGTGGTGTACTTTCTCCTTGTTTTTCTCTTACCTCTGTCACTACATCTTCTTTCTCGTTCCAAGACTCTTCTTCCACAACTTGTCTTCTAAATGCCTGTTTTCTCAGGGCTCTGACCTTAACTTTCTGAGATTTTTTCTTCTTTGTACATTTCTGGGCAATATTTTCCCAAACACAGGGCTTTAGTTACTTCTTGATTCCCAAATCTTTGCTTTGAGTTAAGGTTCACACTTTTCATCTCCAAATGCCTAACATACATTTCTATTTAGATCATTGGTTCCTAAACATTTGAGGGATTACATGCCTGTTTAGGAATCTGATTAAAAATATCCCTCTCCTCAGACCAAATTTTGCAAAGTGTTTTAGGGTGTTCCTGGACCTCTTAGAGCTCCATCATGTACTCCCTAGAGTACACGAGTATATAGTAGTTTGGTAAGAATTGCTGGTGGTTTGGACTAGGGTGCTGGCAATGTTTTTTTTTTTTTTTTTTGAAAACAATAATGTCAAGTTTAATTTGCCAAATATCTAAGTTGGATTTGTGGAGCATACTTTGCCCGGGTGCTGCACAGTAAATGGAGGTTTCTTGAAATGATCGATGGGTAGGGTTAAAAACGGACCTTGTCCCTGGCCAGGGGGTGGGAAAGGGGCAGGGAAGGGAAGAGAGGAGGCTCCGGTCAGAGGAGATTGGCCTGGGCCAAGCCTTAACCCTCAGGGATCCAGGAGAGTAGGACTCCAGAGGCAGCCCCTCTTCGTTTGTGAGCACCCAGGCAACACAATCTGGGGCTGGCTGTCAAAAATGCCATGGGCATTTTTCATTGTAGCCTACTGCAATACTTGTGCCCCCTGAATGAACATGGCATGCTCCCTTGTTCCTCTGTCTTTTCACAGGCCTCTCTGTACCTGAGATGCTTCTCTTTTGCACTCATCTTGCTCTTGCCCTTCCATTGCCTTGCTAATTTTTACCCATTCTTCAAGGCTTAAGTCTAGTGTTACTTCCTCTGGGAATTCTGTTCTCTGACTCTTCTATCTGATTCAGCTGCCATTTGTTTCTGCTTCCTTTTGTACCCTAATGAAGAGACATCATAATAGCATTCTTTATCGTTTGCTTTGTCATTGAGTATTGGTTGTCTACTAGATTACAAGCTCCTGAGAGCGGGTATTATGTCTCATCTTTGTGTTCCAGGATCTGTATGTGGTAAGTGCTCAATAAAGGTTTGACTTGGGGAATTGATGAATATTCTTTTTTGTCATGTGCCTTTGCACAAACTGTTCCCTTTGTTTGTAATGCCCTTCCCTCCCCTGCCTACTTAATCAACTTCTGGACATCTGTTAACACTGAGCCTCACTTGCTGTCTCATTGACAGTGACTTCCTCTTATGTTCTTATGTGTCTGTTTTTTTTTTTCTTTCTTTTTTCTCTTACAACTCTTATAAATATTTGAGGGTACAGAGTAAGGACCTGAATGTTAGAATGAATGGATGTATATCATGAGCATCATTGACTTGTAGACTGAATACCCTCATTTCAAAGGACAGGTTACTTCTACAAGTAATAATCTTACCTATTGCACTGATGTTTATTGCAGTGTTTTACTCCTATAAAGGCAGTCCTATCTCCTAATTTTGGATAATTTATTGTGTTCTTTGTTTACTGATTACATAGCTGCAGTTTGCAGTGTTCTCCTTTCTGTCCCATTAATTTTATTTCTTTTTTAAGATTGCACTTAAAAGTCACCTCTTCTTTGTGTAGCCCTCCTACATCCCTAAGGCTGTGTCATTTTCTACAGTGCTTTCAGAAGGCTATTTCCATACTACCAACTACATTGTTTTGCACTGTGATTATCCTGTCTCTTCATCCAGAACTTGAGCTCCTTGAGGGGATTTTTTAAAACATGTTTTATGTTGAAATATAACATATATTCAGAAAAGTAATAAATTTCAAAGTACAGTTTAACAAGTAGTTACTGAGGAAATTTCAAAGTATGGTATGAGTTATAGTTCTACAATTTCAGGTGTTTCCTTCTAGCTATTCCAATACATTAGAGACTAAAAAGAAATATCTATATAATGATTCACTAGTCATAATCAATTGTTAAATCCTATCTTCTCTGTTACAACTCCTCCCACTCATTTGATCATTCTCTCACTGACTATTCTACCTACTTCATGTTGAAAAGTGGTGTCAACATTATGGGGTAGGGGGATGCAACTGATATTTTTGGAGAGACTGGTTCCTCTAAGTTTCTGGGCTTATCTGGCTTAGGAACAATCTGGAGGTTGTAAGTTTCTGAAAAATAAACTTAGTGAGTGAAACTTTTATAGAGTCTCAAATAGAGTCCTGGGTATTCTTTAGGGTTTTTAGGAGTACTGTTGGTTGATGCTTGGCATACCATGGCAATTTGCAATATTTAGCTGAAGCTTGCGTATGGGTAACTTCCAGAATAGCCTTTTGACTCTATTTGAAATCTGCTTGCTCCCAGGTTGCGTTTCAAAATGGCGTTCTCCAAAATATCTGTGTCATCTTTCAGTGGCTGTCTTCACAATATCTGTCTCAGTTGCAGCAAGCATCTGGGCCTGCATGGCTCTTTTTAAAGTACTCCAGTGATTTAAGACCACATTGAATGGGTGGGGCCACACCTCCATGGAAATAATCCAATCAGAGGTATTACCCAAAGTTGGGTGGGTCATATCTCCATGGAAACATCCAGTCAAGAGGTCACACCCAGATCAAAAAGATTAATCAATCTGCCCTCACAAGATTTCAACAAAGAATATGGCTTTTTCTGGGGGATGTAATATATACAAATGAGCACACAGGGAGAGAGGACACATCTGAGCAACCAAAGAGTTTCTCTGGAAGTGACTCTTAGGGATAATTATAGGTAGATTTCTCCTTACAGAATAAGTTTCATAACAGCAGACCTCAAGATTGAGGGCCTGGCTTATTAAATTGGTAGTCCCTAATGCTTGAGATAGTATCAGGAATTTCCCAGGTGGGGAGGTTTAATACTGCCATATTTTTTCTTCTCAGGGAACATTTTTATTATCTGCCCACCATATTCTGGAATGCATCAGGGTATTACATTAAGCTCTACAGAATCACAAGATCTCATTCCCTATTCTAGGCTCCATGTGTTTAGGTTGTTTAAATGAACTGGCCAGACAGGTTAAGTTAGATTGTGTTGTTCAGAAAATTTAAATTTTGTACAAAAATAAGCATCTTTTCCTTTGGTCTCACACAGGAGGTAAGGTTTTAAAATGTAGACATTATCATCCTTTACCCTATATTCTGATTTACCTTCATTCCACCCCACTCAGCTTTATTCATATCTCTAAAAGTCTGATCTCTTTTTTGGCTTCTTTTAAGAGTGGCTGTATGGAATAATGCTGACTTTCAGAGCTGCACAACTCTAACTCTTAGGTGTCACACAGTTACCTAGAGTTTCTGGGGAATACCAGGTTGTATAAATAGAGCCCAGCATCTCAGGATTTAGAAATAACATTTAAAACTCAAGAATAAACGTGACTCCTGTAAGAGCTTACAATCTAGGCCCTAATTTTCTTATAAGCATTTTCTAAATGAGACCATACAATATTTGTCCTTTTTTTCTGGCTTATTTGCTCAACATAATGTCCTCATGGTTCATTCACCTTGTTGCATACCTCATGACTTCATTCCTTTCTGTAGCTGCACAATATTCCAACATATGTATACACCACAGTTCGCCCTTCTGCTCCTCAGTTGATGTACCCTTCAGTCACCTCCATCCATTGGCTATCATGACTAATGCCACCATAAAAATCAGTGTGCAGGTGTCTATTTGAGTCCCTGCTTTCAGTTCTTTTGAGTGTATTCCTAATAATGGGATTAATCGTATGGTGACCTTATACTTAGCTTCTTGTGGATCCGCTACATTAGCTCCAGAGGGGCTGCACCATTCTGCCACCCTACCAACATTGAGTAGTGTTCTAGTTTGATAATACTGCCAGAATGCAAAACACCAGAAATGGATTGGCTTTTATAAAAGGGGGTTTAGGCCCCTGCTGCCCG
Source organism: Bradypus variegatus (assembly GCA_004027775.1). Lineage (NCBI taxonomy): Eukaryota > Metazoa > Chordata > Mammalia > Pilosa > Bradypodidae > Bradypus > Bradypus variegatus. The sequence continues at coordinate 21,679 of PVKY010002183.1, read as the reverse complement.
GCGCGGGCCGTGCGTCCTCGCAGCGGCGGGGCCCGCAAGGCAGCCATGACGGCAGGCACCGGGGCCAGGCCTGCGCCGCGCTGGCTGAAGGCGCTGGCGGAGCCGCTGAGCGCGGCGCAGCTGCGGTGGCTGGAGGAGCACTGCTACACCGCCAGCGGCGTCTCCCTGCTCGAGCCGCCGCTGCAGATCTACTGGACCTGGCTGCTCCAGTGGATCCCGCTGTGGATGGCCCCCAACTCCATCACCCTCTTCGGCCTTGCCATCAACCTGCTGACCACACTCGTGCTCATCTCTTACTGCCCCACGGCCACCGAGGAGGCACCATACTGGACATTCCTTTTATGTGCCCTGGGTCTCTTTATCTACCAGTCACTGGATGCTATTGATGGGAAACAAGCCAGAAGAACAAATTCTTGTTCTCCTTTAGGGGAACTTTTTGACCATGGATGTGATTCTCTTTCCACAGTGTTTATGGCAGTTGGAGCTTCAATTGCTGTTCGCTTAGGAACCCATCCTGACTGGTTGTTTTTCTGCTCTTTTATTGGGATGTTCATGTTTTATTGTGCTCACTGGCAGACTTATGTTTCCGGCGTGTTGAGGTTTGGAAAAGTGGATGTAACTGAAATTCAGCTAGGTTTAATAATCGTGTTTGTGTTGTCTACATTTGGAGGAGCAACAATGTGGGACTATACGATACCTATTCTAGAAATAAAATGGAAGATCTTTCCAGTTATTGGAGTAGTAGGTGGAGCAATTTTTTCCTGTTCAAATTATTTCCATGTCATCCTTCATGGTGGTGTTGGCAAGAATGGATCCGCTATAGCAGGCACTAGTGTCTTGTCACCTGGACTCCACATAGGACTAATTATCATACTGGCAATAATGATCTATAAAAAGTCAGCAACTAATGTGTTTGAAATACATCCTTGTCTTTATACCCTAATGTTTGGATGTGTCTTTGCTAAAGTTACACAAAAGTTGGTGGTAGTTCATATGACCAAAAGTGAACTATACCTTCAAGACACTGTCTTTATTGGGCCAGGTCTTTTATTTTTAGACCAGTACTTTAATAATTTTGTAGACGAATACATGGTTCTCTGGATAGCAATGGTCATTGCGTCATTTGATATGATGGCATACTTGAGTGCTTTGTGCCTGCAGATTTAAAGACACCTTCATTTAAGCATCTTCAAGACTTCATGTCATCAAGCACCTGAACAGGTGCACAAGCATATTGACTGACTAATAGCACAAGGAAAAGAGGAGAAGCAGTTAGGGAACTCAAGAGTGAAGGAAATCCCTCTTTTGTAGGAGGCTAGCATATCGAATAAGGTTATATTTGAATATAGAACATAAGTCCTGCAGATTCCATTGTGTCTATATCAGTTATGAGGCCTTCCTTCATAACATTTTTGATCATAGTAAAAGAAAAGAAATCTGTAACTTGTTTAGGAACAATACCAGAGAAAGGAATTTCAGTCCTGAGGATAATAAGGTGAACGGTAATCTGAATAGCAATCTCTTTGTCTCTGAGATATCCTTATGCACTTGGAGTTTTCATCACCAAAGGATTACAAAAAACTTCAGGACTTAAGGATTATTAGTCATCTTGAGGGCAATGCTTATTTTCATTGTAAAAACTGAAAAATAAGCTCACAATCCTGCATAGTATGGCTTATAATATACAGTTATTGAGTCAAACAGTATTGTAAGTAATTTTTATATTCATTTTCCAAAAGAGGTATGCTAATTACTGTGGTATAAAAGGAACTGTTTGTTCCAGTGTAACAATTAGAATTTACAAGGGCTAACTGGAATTTTTCAATAATTTGTATTTAGAAAAAAATTAGTCTTCCAAGTTCAGAAAAACAAATTAATCTTTACATTTGTTTTAGGGTAATCTCCTTCATATTCTGAATTAAAATATTTTTGCCACAAAAAAAGTGGACATTAAATGTTACCTTTTATGCAAAATAAAACAGTAATTACACCAGAGCACAAATTACATGTAAGGAACTGGTAACTTAAACATGGCAAAAATATATTCCCTTTAGAATATTTGTCAGGTTACTTCAAGTTCACATTGACTTATCTGAAGGGATAAAGTAAGTACAACTATATAAGTAAACATGATGTACTGATTCTTATATTTCCACTCTCACAATTATTTAGATTGCTCATTATGAATACTAGAACTATCACAATGGTCTTCGGTGATCCAAATCTTCAGACTCCATCTGACCCTATTTTTAATTATATCCAACAGTTGTATGTACTATATGTTACATGATGAAATCAGAAAAAATTAACGAGTAACAAAAATATTAGTTTAAGCAAAAAAAAAATACTGAAAAAAACAATGAAAGATGGCAGTCCTTTAAAGAAAAATAAGTACTTGTGAACTAAGTACACAGTGAATAATCTGAGTATTTTAACTCTGTTAACTATTGGCAAAACTTCTGAACTTCTTAAAAGTTTGAATAGTACTTAAAATTTATATTCCAACATATGCTTTGGTTTGAAAGGAAAATCCTTTATAAAATGTAGGAAATAAATGGTCAGATTAATGGTAGAGAGCTAACTCTTTCCTGTATAAGAAATCAGTTAGAAAGAGAGACTCTGTATGGAGTTGTTTCTAAAAACTTGGAAAATCTTAAAATTAAGAGAAAGGTGGGTTAGAGGGGCAAGAATCATAACTTAAAACACATAGAAAAACAGGAGAAAGTCACTCCTCTCATTATCATGGGCAAAAGTTTTGTTTTCTTTTGAATGATTCATTGAAAGCAGGTTAGTAAAAAATATTAAGTTTAATGGATTTATTTCAAACAAATGAAATAATATTTATTAAATCAAATGTTTCTAACTGAACATTTTATGTTATCTTTATATAAAATGCACATTTTAAAAACAAGGTATAAGAATAATAGTTCAAGTTTGGAAATGAATGTAAAATCAAACTTCATATATTCACTGAATATTAAACTTGAAAAACAAAACATTTAGGTAATTTATCTTTAAAGACAGATGTGATACAGTTATACCACCAGTAATTAAGTATGTTAATAAAATGCTCTTAATCGATGCTAAGGGCATGTGTCATATAAGAGTGTGCCAAACCCAGTTAAACGGCATTTTGATGTCTTTGTGGAAATGACATTCACAAACCCATGTCTGAGAATTGATATTTATTTATTTTGTTCAGTTGTCTTAGTGACTTTTAACAGTTTAATTTATTGTAGAACACAAACTTAAGATGTCTTTAATAAATTTTACTAGCCAGTAGAATAGATTTTCTTTTGAAATTAGAATTGGCTCTGTAACTTAATAACTATAATATACAAAAGGATGTTCATATAAAGTAGATCCTGCAATCTTTATTTTTTTTTCTTAAAGAACAACAATGTAATTTTGCATACTTTTAGGACTGATACAGATCCAAAGAGGCTATAACCTAAAATTAAATAATCTTTACTGATAAAAGTTAATTGACAGTGTTAGGGAGAAAAATTCACTGTTACAACGAAAGAAATGAAAGCTTGATACATATAACTTTGAAGTTGCTGCTATTCACATAACTGTTTAGATTTATTGGGAGTACCAGAACGGGAGTCTTGCACTTAACAAAAAGCTAATGATTAACAATTAACAAGATACTGTAATTTAAACTAGAATTTTTAAACCACTATAAAGACTAATGTGTCCCTTAGCTAATGTTATAATTGTATCATATTACTTAGGTTCAAGTTCTTTCTTCAAAGAGTCATCAGAATAACACGGATTGAAGAGACTTTCGAACACTTGCCATCTCTTGTTGCTGCTGTTACATGAAAGGAGTTATTAAACATTTGTTTAATATTTAGATAAGTATTATACCTATTTCAGCAAATAAAATATTTCAATGCTTATATTAAAAAAAAGGGGGGGTTTATTTGGTTACACAGTTACAGTCTTAAGGCCATAAAGTATCCAAGGTAACAAATCAACAATTGGGTACCTTCACTGGAGGATGGCCAATAGTGTCCAGAAAACCTCTGTTAGCTGGGATGGCACGTAGCTGGTGTCTGCTCCAGAGTTCTGGTTTCAAAATGGCTTTCTCCCAGGACGTTCCTTTCTAGGCTTCAGCTTCTCTCCAAAATGTCACTCTCAGTTGCTCTTGGGGCATTTGTCCTCTCAGCTTTTCCGGAGCAAAAGTCGGCTTGCGAAGGCCGTCTCCAAAATGTCTCTGTAAACTGCATCTCCTCTCTCAGTTCCAGTGCATTCTTCAAAGTGTTCCTCTTGGCTGTAACAAGCTCTCTCCTTCTGTCTGAGCTTAGGTATTGCTCCAGTAATCAAGGCCCACGCTGAATGGGCAGGGCTATGCCTCCGTGGAAATTATCAGAGTTATCACCTACAGTTGGGTGGGTCAGATCTCCATGGAAGCACTCAAAGGATTCCAATCTAATCAGCACTAAAACATCTGTCCCACAAGATTGCATCAAAGAATATGGCTTTTTTTGGGGGACATAATACATTCAAACCAGCACAAATGGGTATAGCTCTTTCTCCACATTTTCTCTAGCACTTGAATCTATTTATGTATGTATGTACATATGTATGTGTGTATGTATGTATGTATTTTGAATCTGCATTTTGTTGAGATATATTCAAACATATATTCTATCCAAAATAAACTATCTCACAGTATCCTCACTTACTTGTATAATCATCACTCTCAATTTTAGATAATTTTCATTGCACCAAAGAGAAAAACAATTGATAGACACAGCTACATAAAAGAGAAAACCCAAAACATCCTGTAACCCCCCAATTATTTACCCCTAGTATTGGTGTAGTACTAGTGAGGTATTCCTGTTAAATATAGTCCATAGCATGTAATAGGTAGTTTTTCCTATATACCACTCTATTATTAACTCTTTATACAAGGGTCATACCTTTAAAGTAGTTCATGTAAGAACTTATTTATATTTGGAGTGCTAATCAGTGAGATATGTGACTTTAAACACACCCTTTCAATCATATTCACCTTTAATACAGCACTATTATAAGAGGGGATTTGTTTTCATTCATTCCTTTCTTTCAGGTTCAGTGCCTAGCATGTAGTTGGTGCTCAACAAATATTTATTTAACTGATCATATCCTTATTGATTTATGGTAATAAGGATAGATAACCCTGAGAATGTTAGGTAGAACTAAATTTGGGATGGAAAATATTGGCCCTGTTTAATCTCTACGATTTGTAATCTATAAACATTTAATTGGGATTATGCACTCAGTTCAATTTCATTGAATAATCTTTATATTCTCTATTTTAATATGACTGTTCCTCTCCTTTCACAGGTGTTCCCTGCCCTCCAGTGGTTAGATCACAGCTGACTTTTTTGGTAAAGGTTATAAAATTCTCTTACAGTGTTTTTTTTTTTTTTAAACCATATTTAAAATCTTATTAGGCTTACTTTTTTTATTATCTTATTTTTTAAATTCAGTTTTATTAAGATACACTCACATACCATACAGTCATCCATGGTGTACAGTCATCTGTTCACAGTACCATCGTATAGCTGTGCATTCACCACCCCAATCTATTTTTGAACATTTTTTTATACCACAAAGAATCAGAATAAGAATAAAAAATAAAAATAAAAAAGAACGCCCAAACCATCCCCCCCATCCCACCCTATTTTTCATTTAGTTTTTGTCCCCATTTATATACTCATCCATCCATACACTGGTTAAAGGGAATGTGATCCACAAGGTTTTCACAATCACATTGTCACCCCTTGTAATCTACATTGTTATACAATCCTCTTCAAGAGTCAAGGCTACTGGGTTGGAGTTTGGTAGTTTCAGGTATTTACTTCTAGCTATTCCAATACATTAAAAACTACAAAGTGTTGTCTATATAGTGTGTTAAGAATGTCCACCAGAGTGACCTCTTGACTCCATTTGAAATCTCTCAGCCACTGAAGCTTTATTTCGTTTCATTTTGCGCCTCCCTTTTGGTCAAGAAAATGTTCTCAATCCCACGTGGCTGGGTCCAGATTCATCCCCGGGAGTCATATCCTACACTGCCAGAGACAGTTGTACCCCCGGGAGTCAGGTCCCATGTAGTGGGGAGGGCAGTGAGATCACCTGTGAAGGTGGCTTAGTTAGAGAAAGAGGGCCACATCTGAGCAACAAAGAGGCACTCATGGGGAGACTCTTAGGCAGATTATAAGCAGGTTTAGCCTCTCCTTTGCAGTAACAGGCTTTATAGGGGCAAGCCCCAAGACAGAGGTCTCAGCATGTCAAGCCGTTAGTCTCCAGTGTTTGTGAGAACATAGCAACAATCCAGGTGAGGAAGTCCAACACCTCCGCATCCTCCCCCAGCTCCTCAGGGGCCCTGAATATATATTTTTATTCTCCATCCAAATTACTTAGGATGTGTTGCTATTTCACTCTAGCCTATACAGACCTACCATATCTTACTCCCTATTCAAAGTTCCATGTAATTGTGGTGTTTGAACAAACTGACTGTAGAAATTATATTGTTTAGAAAATATAGATTCTACAGCAAATAAGCATTTCTTCCTTTAGTCTCACATGGAAGTTGAAGTTTTAACACACAGTCACTTTCAACCCTTTGGCCCAATTTGCCCTAGTCTTAACCAGATCTGCTTCATTCATATCTCTAATTGAAGTCTGGGCTCTTTTTTAGCCTTTTTTTTTTTAAACAGTTGCTGTATATGTTAATACTGACATTCACACCTGCCGAACTCCAGCTCTGAGTTTCAGATGTCACGTGGATACCCAATGTTCCAGAGACCAATCAGGTTATACACCAAGGGATCAACTTCTCAGAGTTTGAAGATAGCCATTACAAATAATCATTTCCCTGTTAGGCCTGAGTTTACACATTGTAGTTAATCCATATCAGTGAGGCATTATAGTGTTGGCCTTTGTCTCTGGCGTACTTCACTCAAAATGCTGTCTACAGGATCCATTCACCTCCTTGCGTGTCTCATAACTTCACTCCTTGTAGTTGCTCAGTATTCCACTGTATGCATGCACCACATATGTCCTCAGTCAGTGTACCCTTAGGCCACCTCCACCCACTGCAAATCATGAATGCTGCTTCCATATGCTTCCATAAACACCAATGTGCAAATGTCCATTCATGTCTCTACTCTCACATCTTGCAAGTACATATCCCATAATGAGGTTGCAGGACCTTATGGTCCCCACATACTTAGCTTCTTGTGGAACCACCGCAGTGACCTCCAGAAAGGCTACACCATTCTGCCTCCTCATCAACAGTACATAGGTACATCCCTCTCTCCATGTTTTCTCCAGCACTTTTTACCCCTATTTATATTTTTCCTACAATTTTATAGAGATATATTCACATAACATACAATTATCCACAGTGTATAATCAGTTGTTCACAGTATCATCATATAGTTGTACATTTATCACCACAGTCAGCACTTGAACATATTATTATGAAAAAGTTTTTTTGGTGAATAATAAAAACAGTAATAATAAAAAGAAAAATAAAGTGTCATACAATACAATACATTAGTAAGGACAGAAAACACCACTACCAAGAATCCCATATCCCTCCCTTATATCCCCCTCTCATACACATTTAACTTTGGTATAATGTCTTTGTTACATTTAATAGAAGCACATTACAATGTTACTGTTGACCATAGACTCCAGTTTGCTTTGATTATGTTTTTTTCCCAAATACCCTCTGTGCTGGTATGAATGTTTTATGTCCCCCAGAAAAGCCATAATCTTTGATGCAATCTTGTGGGGCAGACGTATTAGTGGGAATTAAGTTGGAACATTTGGATTAGGTTGTTTGCATGGAAATGTGCCCCACTGAACTGTGTGTGATGACTCTGATTGAATAATTTCCATGGAGGTGTTAACCTGCCCATTCAGGGTGGGTCTAAATTGAATCACTGGAGCCATATAAATGAGCTGACAAACAGAAGGAACTCAGCGCAGCTGAGAGTGATATTTTGAAGAGGAGCTACAGCCAAGAGGGACACTTTGTAGAACGCACTGGAACTGAGAGAGGAGCTTCAGCTTACAGAAACATTTTGGAGAAGGCCTTTGAAAATAGAGTTTTGCTTGGGAGAAGCTAAGAGAGGACAAATGCCCCAAGAGCAACTAAGAGTGACATTTTTGAGGAGCTGAAGCCTAGAGAGGAACGTCCTGGGAGAAAGCCATTTTGAACCAGAACTTGGAGCAGATGCCAGCCACGTGCCTTCCCAGCTAACAGAGGTTTTCCAGATGCCATTGGCCATCCTCCAGTGAAGGTACCCAATTGTTGATGTGTTACCTTGGACACTTTATGGCCTTAAGAGTGTAACTGCAGAACCAAATAAACCCCCTTATATGAAAGTCAATTCATTTCTGGTGTCTTGCATTCTGGCAGCATTAGCAAACTACAACACCCTCCCTTTTTCAACATTTTGCATGGTTGACAGTCATTTGTTCTCCCACAATGTACTAAATATTTGTACATTTAGTAACAGTCATTGGCTACTCTAGTTTTGGCCAAGTTATACAGTCCCAGTCTTCATCATCTGTCTTTACCTCTGGTGTCATACATTCCCCTATCCCACTTCTTTCAGGCTTACTCACAGACATCTTTGTTCAGTGTACTTATAATATTGTGCTACCATCACACAGTATTATGCTATCTATTTCTGCATCTATACAATCAATCCTGCTGAACATTCTGTAGTCCTTCAGCATTGAATGCCTGATCTCTATCCTCTTTCTATCTCCTGGTCACTTGTGTTATCAGCTTTTAACTCTCAAAGTTTGCTCACTAATGTTAGTTCATATTAGAGAGACCACACAGTATTTGTGCTTTTGTTTCTGGCTAACTTCACTCAACATAATGTCCTCAAGTTTTATCTCTACAATTGTTCATCTTGACCATTTGTAATCTATATACATTTAATTGGGATTATGCACTCAGTTCAATTTGATTGAATGATCTTTATATTCTCTATTTCAATGTGACTGTTCCTCTCCTTTCACGGGTGTTCCCTGCCCTCCAGTGGTTAGATTACAGCTGACTTTTTTGGTAAAGGTTATAAAATTCTCTTACAGTGTTTTTTTAAATTATTTTTTTATTTTTTATTTTGGCTTTTATAAAGGGGGTTTGATTCATAGTTACAATCTGAAGGCCATAAAGGTCCAAGGTAATGCATCAGTAATCGGGTACCTTCATTGGAGGATGGCCAATGGCGTCTGGAAAGCCTCTGTTAGCTGGGAAGACACATGGCTGGCATCTGTTCCAAGTTCTGGTTTCAAAATGGCTTTCCCCCAGCACGTTTCTCTCTAGGCTGCAGCTCCTCTTCAAAATGTCATTCTCAGTTGCTCTTGTGGTGTTCGTCCTCTCTTAGCTTCTCCTAAACGAGAGTCTGCTTTCAGCGGCCATCTTCAAACTGTCTCTCACCTGCAGCTACTCTCTCAGCTTCTATGCATTCTTCAAAGTGTCCCTCTTCGTTGTAGCAAGCTCACTCCTTCTGTCTGAGCTTATATAGTGCCCCAGTAAACTAATCAATGCCCATGCTGAATGGGTGGGGCCACATCTCTGTGGAAATTATCCAGTGAAAGGTCTCACCCACAGTTGAATGATCATATCTCCATGGAAACATCCTATCAGAAGTCTCCAACCCAATCAACACCAATATGTTTCCTGCCCACACAATACTGCATCAGAGATAATGGTGTTTGGGGGGACATAATACATCCAAACCAGCACAGAGTATTTCTTTCTGTCTTGAAGCACATCTACCCAGTGCTCCCATCCCAGGCACTCATACAATCATCCATGGTGTACAGTTAGTTCTTCATAGTATCATCATATAGTTGTCCATTCATCACCCAATCTAGTTTTGAACATTTTCCTTATACCAGGAGGAATCAGAATAAGAATAAAAAGTAAAAGTAAAAAAGACCACCCAAATCATCCCACCCTATTTTTCATTTAGTTTTTGTCCCCATTTTTCTACTCATCCATCCATACACTGGATAAAGGGAGTGTGATCCACAAGGTTTTCACAATCACATTGTCATCCATTGTAAGCTACATTACTATACAATTGTTTTCAAGAGTCAAGGCTACTGGGTCCAAATTTGATAGCTTCAGGTATTTACCTGTAGCTATTGCAATACACTAAAACCTAAAAAGTTATCTATATAGTGTGTTAAGAATGTACACCAGAGTGACCTCTTGACTCCATTTGAAATCTCTCAGCCAGTGAAACTTTATTTCATTTTGCAACCCCCTTTTGGTCAAGAAGATGTTCTCAATCCCATGATGCTGGGTACACATTCATTCTTGGGAGTCGTATCCCACGTTGCTAGTGAGATTTACACCCCTGGGAGTCAGGCGCCACATAGCAGGGAGGGCAGTGAGTTCACTTGTTGAGGTGGCTTAGCTAGAGAGGGCCACATCCAAGCAACAAAGAGGTATTCGGGGTGACTCTTAGGCACGTTTTTAAGCAGGTTTAGCCTCTGCTTTGCAGTAATGAGCTTCATAAGGGCAAGCCCCAAAATAGAGGGTTTGGTATACCAAGCCGTCAGCCCTCAATGTTTGTGAGAACATCAGCAATAATCCAGGTGCAGAATTCCAACACTTCCACATTTTCCCCCAGCTCCTCAGGAGGGCCGAGGGCAGGACTCTTTTGCCTGTTTAGTCCAATTTTCAGATACTGGAATTCTTTAGTCCAAGTTTCAGATGTTGGAGCCAATCATACTTTGTCCCTCAACATGACTTGGTTTTAATTGAGTACCAAATGGTTGACAAGGATGGAATTGCATATAAGCTAGAAGGATTCAATCTTTTTTCCTGTTTGCCTGGCAAAGAAGTTTTTATGGCTAGTGAAGGACTTTATTTAAAAAAGAAGCTTCTTTTGTAATCCAATCTGTATGTAGCTCTTATTCTATGAATGTTCTTTATTGTCTTGAATTAAAATATTGTAAACAACATCACAAGCCAGGGATTTGGGAGTATGTGTCTCAACTGAAGAGTGAGGTCATCTTCAATAAAAATCAAACTGAGGTGAGATCTGAATAGATTGGATAAGGGATACTGTTTGTCTTTTTGGTGGATCGTGTTATTTAGGAGATAACTTGTTGCTAGTCATAAAAGCAGTCAAGAGTTGTGGCAGCTCTCTGGGGGCTCTATTGTAGTCATCTCACCAGTGTATGAGGCAGTGTCTTTCCCCTATCCTAAGCATATAGGAGACACTCCAATATTTGTTGAATAGGAAAAGTGTATATGTGGATGGGAATAGGGCCTCTGTATTTATAGAGCAATCTAAGGTAATAACTGTGTACTGTCTAGGCCAGATTGTTTGTATTTCATGGATTCTCTGTTCTTTTCTTTTTGTTCCTTGATATCTAGTAAATTTTCAAATTCCAACAAAGGGAAACCAGCAGAAAGATTTCTGTGTTAGGCTGGACCAACAAAAGTGGGCTATGGGAACTAAAATGAAAGAATTCCAATAGCAAAAAGTGTCAAGTTTAGCAGATAGTTAGCTTGGCATTTTTAAAATGTGGGTAATATAAGGATACCTTTTAAAGGAATAAAGTTCTTATATAATAATACAACCATGGACCCCAGTTTGAGGAATACTGAATTAATAGTTGAATGTAACCATTTCAGTAGTTACTTAAAAAAATAAATTAAAAAAAAAACAAAACAAGTAGTATGGCAGTATTATTATTTTGCGATTATCAAGATGCAAACAACATTTACAACTTCTCATAGGACCCTTGGATTCTTGATAATACACTTCCAAGACCTTTATAGGTTAGGCAGACATCACTTTGAAAGACTATGGGTAGTTTGCCTCTTCTATCAGGAGATTCAGTGCTGAAAGTTCAGAGTTTTTTTTAAAGTATCTGGCATTTTGTAATGTTTGCTTAGAGTAGGGAATGAGCACCAAGACAGTATCCATGTGCCACCCTGCAATTGTCCTCAGAGTCCCCAAGTAGAGATATCATTTGGGTTGTCTTTTTTTTAGATGCAGCTACACCCATACATGGTTGTTAACCTGTCATTCACACCTTAGCCTCAGATGCTTTAATGTTAAATCAACACAAATCAACATTTTATTTCTGCCTCTTAAAATGGGAATTTTTGTATGAGGAAAACTTAGACTCTAGAGAGGAGGGCATTATTGGATGAGATGGGATATCTTACAGGGCAGCTTGGAGGAAAGAGTTTCTTGGGGTCAGGGCAGAGAAATGGAAGAGGTCAACGACACTTATTTTTCAATTTTGCTTAGGATCTTGGATATTATTAATTTATTGCATTCGGAATGCTCTTATAACAGTGCCTATATTGGTGGTTTCAGAACGCCTTTCAGAAGTCTGTAAATGTTAGCCTACACGTTTACCAGTCCAGACTAATCCAGCACAGTTTCTCCCCATGTTGTCACATATCCCTCTGGAAGAGCAAAAGGAAGAGAAAGAAGACCCTTCCTAAGAGAAAAGTAGATCATATTAGTCCTGTTGGCTCTCTTGGCTCCTTTCCCTCTTTCAATCTCCTCATTCTCCTTCAGTGTGTTGTGTTAAGTCACTAGCTCGTAGTAGGTTATCAATACTTGCTAATTCTTTTAAGAGACTGAAAGAATACAGTTTTGGAACATGGACCACAATTTCTGCTCTCCTACTTCTTTTGCCTCTTTTTTTTTTCTCTCACTTCAAACAATTCCTCTTTACTGGCTTCTTGGCAACACAGACAGCAGCTGGAAAGGGACAGGGAAGGAGAAAAATAACTAATTTTTGTTGTTGGGTTGGGAAAAGTACGATCCGTTGACTTAATTCGGCAACTGACAGAAAAGATATTCAGTCATTTTTTCTTTGCACCTAATAGCTTAATGTCTTGAACAAACAAAAATACACAGGATCAAGGCATTAAAGCTTACATAATATTCTCTATCGTGCAAAATTTCCATTTCCCCATTTTGCTGTTTTATCAGGACCTCTTTCATCTTCTTCCCTTTCCATTCTGCAGTGATGCTTTCGGTCTCCTCCCTGCTTTCTTAGTGTTCTTCGGTCGTAGGTGCTGCAAACTCGACCACCCTCTTTCAAGATCTCTGCTTCAAGGTTTCCCGACGCTCAGGCGCTATCCAGAGCCCATAGCACTTTGGGGAGGAAGATCTCCTATTTATTTGAGGGGCTTGTGAAGCCAGGGGGTCTGCGGAGCTCCGTGTGGGTGGGGCCGGGCGCGGCAGGGGCGGGGCCGGTGAGGAGCCCAAAGAAAAGGGTAAAAGGCACAGTTGAGAAGGGCCCGGCGGGCAAGGATTTCACAGTTTTCACGAAGGCTTCGTGTGCGAAGCTGAGAATTGGGGTGCTTTCCTCTTGCCCCGCCTTTCCTGATTCTAGAAGCTTCAGTAGCCTTTCCTGGTTTGTTGGGACCCGGAAAGACAGCGGCTTCAGCTCCGGGGGCGGATCCCGAGGGTCTAGTCGCTGTTCTCGGGCCGTTTGGCTTCCCGGCGCTGGGGGAGGGGGCGGGGAGGTGCTGCTTGCGCCTCATTTTGCGCCTGCGCGGCGGGCTCCGAGTTGGTAGGAGCGCGTGCGTGGTGACGTGGACGTTCAGTGCGCGCGCAGGCTTTTCGGCTGGAGCAGACACACGGTGTGCGAACCGAATAGCCCGCCCCCAGCGGGATGTGAAGGACTCCGGGTGAGGCTGGCCACGCCCCGCACGGTAATTCTCGGGCCTGGGTGGAGGGCGTCGTTTTAGTATTGGTCCGATTAGAGTTTTTCGAGAGTTGGAACCTCATGTGTATTTGAACAGCGTGAAAAGCGCTCCTCTGAGAGATCTTCGCACGCTCCGGCCAGGCCGGGCCTTGCGCGCGGCTGCTTTGGCGCGCGCCTGTGGTCCTCTGAGCGAGGTTGCGCATGTCACCTCGCGCGCGTCCCCGGCCTCACTTCCGTGTCGCGCAGCGAAGTAACAGGGAACATCGACGCCAGAGAGCGGCCACGAGGCGGGCGGGGTGAGAAGCGCCAATGGCGCGGTTCTGCTCTCGCGTGCGTGGGGTACAGCGCCGCATGGTGTGTTTAGCGTGACGACTTTTAGCCGGGTGTGGGGCTTCAGGTTGAGAGTCGTGCTTGTGCAATTCGTGTTTTAGAGCTTAGATTTCGGGGTTCCAAAACTACGAGCGAAGGCGGTGCTGACGTCGCTTTTTTTAAGGTGAAGCGTTTTGACACCTATACAAACATCCCTTCGAGCATGTAATTTCTGGGCAAGTTGTTTGAGGCAGGATCGCAAGTTTAATAAGGAAGACTAGGAAGTGAGCTGTGTAGGAGTGGGGACTTAGTAAACAAAGGACCGGTGGTTCTTAAGTGCAGAAATGAGGGCGGGGAAAACAGGTGGGAAGAGCAGGTGTTATTTTCTTTTTCACTGAGTGGGGGCAGCCTTTGGCTAGTTTTCAGTTTATGGGTCTTCCCATTTCTGTTAAATTGGCAAGTAGGTATGTGCCCTCGATGATAGGTGAGCCTGGGATATAAATAAATAAACGCTCTCTCCGTGCACTTGGTTATCAAAGTTGAGGGCGCTATGTGTGCGATGAGTGTCAGAAAGTTAATTACGGTTTTTTCAAATTGGGTTGATGGTGCAAAGTGGTAGTTTTGTTTTGCTGTGAAGATTTTGACTTGCCTTCCGAACCCTGGGGATGTTTCCTTCATCTGGAGAGGGTGGAAGGAGGTATAAAAAGAGGAGGAGTTACTGTTGCCTAACCGAAGTACATGTCCTTTTGAGGGAAGACCATTCTCTTAAGGCTCGCGTCGCCGGAGGAAACACGTGGATCGTGAGAACTGAGCCCACCCGCGTGTCGCCCTTGCGTGTTGTAGCACTCGCCAGGCTTCTGCAGTGGAGTCCCTGGCAAGCTCTGCTTGCCCCGCTCCTTTTTGGGCACGACGCCGCGACTGGGCTGCGGGGGTGCTTGGGGGCGGTGTGATGGCTGCGAAGGGTGCTGGCCGGGGAGTGGTTGGTTGTGTAGCTTCCACCGTAACTTACTGCGGCTGGGTCCCACCGAGCGTTCAGCGGGTTCCGGCGGGCGGCACGTGATCTGCCGAGACGCCACTTCCCCGGAAGAGCTTTCTCTGCGTCTTTTTTCACGTGGTTCTTGGCCAGCTGGCCTCTGGAGCTAAAAAGAGGTGGTCGATGGCGACTGCTTCTCCTCGGGACGGGCAGGAGACCATTTTCTTACAAGGGTGCCATAGCAGCAGTGCTGCTTCATGCGGCTGTGGGGTTATATTTCCAGCTCTTGGGTGGGTTGAGTGGGTTGGGTTCACTTATAGGAATACACATGCTTAGGATTCGAGGAATTCAGTGCCCCGGGTACCCTGGCATACTTACTCCAAGGCTGTTTGATGATTGTCTATTTCTGCTATAAAAGTTAGTTCTTCAGATTCTACTTTTGCAACTGCTAGGGACATGAGAGCTTGTCGCGCACATAGGAAATTTCGTTTCTGAAGCTAGCGTGAGGAATGGTATCTGGGAAGAGAATAGGGCAGGGGCAGTACTATGTTAGGCAAGTGCAATTCTGTGCCTTAAAATCTATCGAGTTTCAGATGATGTTTTGAAATTCACCTTACAGGGTTGTGGTGATGATATTGATTGGACTCAAAGTAATAAAGAGCATTAGTAAGTAGCAGTTAGCAAGCAATTAGAAACAGCAATTAGTAAAATCATTCTGATGACTGTTAAAACCTGTAGTTTTGCTGTTTTACTGTCTTTGCCACTATTTGCTACCGATTTTCTGATTATGTTAATATCCAATTCTATTTTTCTTAAGACTTCAAATTTCTGGATCCAGTGTATATTAGTAAACGTTGAATTTCAAAGTGAACCTACTCTCTTAAAATGTGAGTTTCAGAAATGTAGTTTAATTTAACTGTACCCTTGTAGTGAAGGATTATATTAAGGAACAGTGTGGTGCTTATGTGCTGTAATGTATTGTGTAAAAGGTGGTGGTTATTTTTAGCAACTTTTGAAGCATTCAGAATATATTGACCAATATTTGAATATTTGTATTTCTAAAGTAATGGTATTATTATGGAATTTTGTGTAAATTTTTTTAAGAGTGCATAAATACAGAATTAGATCACTACTCAGTAAATTAGTTAAAAATTTCCCAAAGAGGTCTATGGTGAAAAGACATTTAAAATAGGGACTCTGCAATTTTAACAGTGTTTATGGAACTTGCAACGGTACTTCACTGAAAACACTCTCTATGAAAGCTTGTGTATGTGTGTGAGTGTATTTGATACATTTCAGAATGTTAGAGTTATTTCCCCTTGCACAACTAAACCTACTCTTTCTGCTCTTTATTATAATTATTTTACCTAAAGAAATGCTTGATGTTAAAAAGCATGAATGATAAGGTATATGTGTGTGTGTGTGTGTGTGTGTGTATATATATATATATATATGTATATATAAACTGTGTCCTTAAAACTTTTAGAGAGCAAATTTAGAGTATTTTGAGAATTTTGCTGCAGGGAGATAATTTCTTTATGTGTAGCCTAGCGCTTTCTGAAGACATTTGATTTTTGCAGTTGGTTTTAGGTTGTCTTAGATTTCAGAGTTCTCTGTGTGTGAAACAGCTGAATGTGCTGAAATGACTTTTTTTTTATTAGAAAATCCAGTGCAGTAGCTCAAAAGCACAGGCATATGTTTATATTGAAGTATAATCTGTGCTTAAAATTAATGTGGATTAAGAACGTGATTCCTTGTTCTTAAACCAGTAGCTACTTATGGTGCCAGATAGAGATTGTTTTGGTCATAAATTAGGTCTTTGATTTGGTACCTTCTGATCAGCTAATAGATTGGAGGATGTTTTATAAAAAGTCTTAAAAAAAAAACTTAAGTCTGAAAGCTTAACTTATTTATATCTTTGTGTACATTTTTTACATTTTTTATTCTATTAGATACCTGTGTTTAAAGTTGCAATACTGTAGAGCAGTCAAATTTTTTGTATTGATTTTTTTTTTGTTTAGTATAAAGGAAAAACTCAACATGTGCCTATTTAAAGTAGTGTAAAATTTATTTCAAGTGCAGTCTTGTACTGAAAGTCATTAGACTGATTTTCTTTCAGTTGAATCTTCAACATTTCATAAATAAAACCTTAAAAGATAGTGATTTTTAAAATATTAAAACTCCTCTTTTCTGGTTTTACCCCTGTAATGATCTGAAAGCCAAGATTTTAATAATGTAGAAGATAATGTTTATGAGATTCTGCACCTTTATATATTTCATAGGTTTGGGATAGCTAAAAAATTTTTTTTCAGGTACTTCCTACCTTATTAGTCAGTCATCTTTGAATGCCTTACTTAATAAGAATGCTTTCCATAATTGCTTACAAAAATAGTTTGTGATTTGTAACAAAATTTTGAACTTTATGAACAAGTATAGGAGTTTTCAGTGGTACACACTATTGTAGAAGTATTAGTTTTTGTGAGTTCTCTGAGCTTCACAATTTTTCCAAGTTACCTTATTTGTGACATTCTTGTATCTGTTTAAATTTTATCAGTCCCTGACAGGAGTTGCCTAAACTTGTTAATGAGTTTTAGAAAAATCTATCAACTTAGAGGATCACCCTAAATTTGATATAGCTCTTAAACTCCAAATCAGAAGTCAGATATTTTTTCATCCTTCCTGAATATTAATGTTTCAGTGTTAGAAAATAGGTTTCTATTTTTAACTCTAACCATAATAGGAAACAGTAAGCAGCCTTTTGGAAGCCTAGGATTTAAAAATACCTACTTTCTTCTGGCTAACAAATATTTTCCATTTTGGAGATTTTTTCGGGGAGATGGGATAGGTCACATGGCCAGTCCTGGAAGAAGAGGCAAAATTCCCATCAGGTGCTTTTGTTGCTTCCAGTGGCTCTAATAAAAGGTAAAATTAGAATTTTTAATTAAAATGAAGAACACCAGTAATTGGCTGAATTTGATTAATCAAAATCACTGACCCATTTACACAGTAGTGATATAGCACCTTCTTTTTTGTATAAAAGCTAATTAGAGGTAATATCTTTATATGTCTAGAATTTTAGGTAATTTATCATATTAGTTTGGTTGAGTTAATCAGATTTTTGTAACTTTTTGTTGATGTATAATTCACATAACATAAAATTCACCGTTTGAAAGTGTACATGTCAGTGGTTTTTGGTATATTCACTACATTGTACAACCATCACTGATACCTAATTCCACAATACTTCTGTCACTCCCAAAAGAAATTCTATACCTATTAGTAGTTAGTCTCAATTCCTCCCTTTCCCTCCCTGGAAACCACTCATCTATTTTCTGTTTCTAAGGATTTGCCTATTCTGTACATTTCATATAAATGGAAACATAAATGGCCTTTTTTATTACAACTTTTAGGAATTAAATAATTTAGTTTTAACTCTATTTTTTGAATAGTTTATATGTTCACAAGGTGCAATAGAAGGTGTCAAAGGATATATCTTTTCCCAGCTACCCAGTTTTCCCTGGATATATCCAATATTACCACTTTCATCTCTATGTGTGGAAGGACAGTCTTGTCTATACCAAGCAAATATATACATTTTCTTTGTCTTTTATTTTATTTTAGCTTTTACTTTTTGAAGCAGAGTAGCATAATCCATAGCTCTTTTGACTGTTTTCCCTTTGTGTATCTTGTAGATAATTTGGATGGATCTATAAAGAGTTTATACATTCTCTTTTATGGCTGCATGGTAGTCCATTCAATGGATGCACTGTCTTGTATTTATTTAACCAGTCCCTATTGATGGACTGTTGTTTCAGTCTTATGTTGTTATAAATGGAAATGCAGGGAATAATCTTTTACACATCATTTATCATAAAAGTGTGTGTGTGTGTGTGTGTGTGTGTATGTATATATATAAAACATAGAGTCCTGTACAACTGCTGTGTCACAGGGTATATGCATTTGTACTTTTTATATTTTCAAGTTGCCCTCTGTCATAGAGATTCCTCTTTTTTTATTCCCAGCAACTGGTTGAGTGAGATGGATACTGATTGACCTATTGCCCTTTCCATCACCATTACCAGACTTTGATTTTTGCTAGTCTGATAGGTGAATAAACAGTATCTCAGGATGGTTTTAATTTGCATTTTTCTTACGCTGAGTGAGACTATGTATGTTTTCATAGCCAATTGCTCTTCCTTTTCTGTGGGCTATCTTTTCATATCCTTTACCCGTTTTTCTGTTAGGTTTTTGGTATTGTTGATTTGTAGGAGCCCTTTTTATAGTGAAATGAGTTTTTTATGATATAAGTTGCAAATATCATTCTTAGTTTTTTTTTTCTTGGATTGTTTTTGCCAGATTTAAAAAATTCACATGATACTGAATTTATCGTAAGATTTTTATGTTAAGTTGATTTCTAGGTTTGTTTTCCACTTATGAGAATATTTTCTCAGGATTTCTTTAAGAATTAAAAAAAATTATATCTTTGATCCATCTGGAATTTTTTTTCAATAATTTCTGTGATTTGTCATTGATTCTTTAAATATATGTGCTAACAGGATAGCATTTCATTTTTTTAAAAACCCATGTTAGTACCATAACAAAGAAATAATTCTGTACAGTAGTAATACAGAGATTTATTTGGTAACCATTCCAGAACTTGCTTTAAAGAATCCTTTGATAAATGAATTCATAAAATTTGGCATTCTTTTTTAAATGTGAATGACCTTCTAATATATCTCCCTAAGTTGGTATGCTTTTGTACTTTTATATAGTTTTTCTAAATCAAACATACACTTTTGTTTCTTTTTGTGTGAAATTACACTATCCATGGCGATTTGTTGGAGGGGCAGGATAATGTAATTAGATTAAAATGAACTTTAAAAAAGTAAGTATTCCAAAATGACCATCCTTAAAGCAGTGATTGAGAGAAGGGTGGTGCAAAGTCTTAAAAAGAATTTAAGAATATTTTGGGGATAACATAATCATTCTTGTATTTTTGTTAACAAAATAAATATTCACTTGATTGAAGGGTTTTTTTCCCCCTCTGTGTTTTTTAGAATGGGAAGGCCATTGTGACTATGTGGTGACTACAGTTGTCTTACTTCTGAATTTCCCACTGAAATCATGGAGGAGAAACAGCAGATTATATTGGCTAATCAAGACAGTGGGACAATGGCAGGAGCAACACCTACCTTCTTTGTCATTCTAAAACAGCCAGGAAATGGCAAAACCGATCAAGGAATTTTGGTTACTAATCGGAATGCCTGTGCTTTGGCTAGCAATGTGTCATCACCAGGAAAATCTAAAGGGAAGATTTGCCTTCCAGCTGATTGTACTGTGGGAGGAATCACTGTTACCCTGGATAACAATAGTATGTGGAATGAGTTCTATCATCGAAGTACAGAGATGATTCTGACCAAGCAGGGAAGGCGCATGTTTCCTTACTGTCGTTATTGGATAACAGGTTTAGATTCAAATTTGAAGTATATTCTTGTCATGGATATATCTCCTGTGGACAATCATCGTTATAAGTGGAATGGTCGTTGGTGGGAACCTAGTGGGAAGGCTGAGCCCCATATTTTGGGGAGGGTTTTTATTCATCCAGAATCTCCTTCCACAGGTCATTATTGGATGCATCAACCAGTATCTTTCTATAAACTCAAACTTACCAACAATACACTGGACCAAGAAGGGCATATCATCTTGCACTCTATGCATCGTTACCTGCCGAGGCTTCATTTGGTACCTGCAGATAAGGCTACTGAAGTGATACAATTAAATGGCCCTGGTGTTCATACTTTCACTTTTCCACAAACTGAATTCTTTGCGGTAACAGCTTATCAGAACATTCAGATTACCCAGCTGAAAATAGATTACAATCCATTTGCCAAAGGTTTCCGTGATGATGGGCTAAATAATAAGCCCCAGAGAGATGGCAAGCAAAAGAACAGCTCTGACCAAGAAGGGAATAGTGTTCCCAGTTCTCCTGGTCATCGGGCCCGTCTTACAGAAGACGAGGGATCAGAGATACTACCAAGTGATCCAGATCCTATACCAAGGGGTCATGAAACATCAGGCAAGGGTTTGGAGAAGGCTTCCCTTAATGTAAAAGGAGACTTTCTTGGTTTAGTGGGTAGTGATTCAGCACTTGGTGAAGTTCCTCTATTGAAGCAAGAGGTTTCTGAAAGGTAGGTACAATTTTTCTTTTCTTTAGAGATAAAAGAAAGATTGAGATGGGCCAAATTTTGAACTTAACACATTGATTCTGTGGAATACTGACTTCAGACATTAGTACATCTGTAGTAAGCCATTACAGAAAATGCCACAGATGCTTTCCTATTCTGTGAAGTGACAGTTGTTTATTTTTCTGTGAGTATCAGTTGTATTCAGGATCAGAATTGTTAGAAAATTGGATGACTCCTAAGAATAGGGATCTTTCATTGAATTAGATTTAGAATTTTGTTAATTCTTATATTATTGGTAACATATATAGTCAACTCTTGATTAATTGGGGAAGGGAAAAAAATTGACCACTAATGACCCCAAATCATAACTGAAACAAAACTTTTATCCAAACGGGGGCCAAAATGGAATCTATGTAAACTAATTTATTTCTAATATGTAAGAATTTACTGGCTTATGGATATCCTAATCCATACACTGCCTGATCAAAAAATG